>JBBPSV010000023.1:0-51348 GCA_038093795.1 Retiboletus fuscus
GGATTGTTCTTAGTGTAGAGACTTTGGGGAAATCTCCAGAAGAACAAGACTGGTGTTAGCCAGCGAGTTCTCTGGGTTTATATACTCATAGGCTTTGTATGTACATATTTGGTCTACAGCTACATATAGGCATATTGTGTGGCAGCATGAGGCATAAGGCTGTGAGGTGGAGATTAAAGAGAAGCATGATGTGTAATGCGCAGCAATGCACAGGAATAGAATGGAAGAGAAGCATAGTGGAAATGAAAGAGGCAATGCACACAGCAAAGCACAGCATGGAAATGAAAGATAGAAGAAAGGCTGTGCTTGCTGGATAGTGCAATCTGGAGAGAAAGTAAATTCTATAAAAAGATAAGTAGGAACAAACAAAAGTGTCCATGATTAGATGGCACGTGAGCATCTGTTGGTGCAATAAGAAGATAAGATAAGATTGAGGGACTTAGCAAAAATCCTGTTAAGGTTGGGATGTCATAGAGAACCAATCATAACAGAAGGTAGGGGGGGAGTTGGTTAGCCCAAAAAACATGATGTTGGGTTCAAATAGTCCTTGGTGCATGATGAAGGCAGCTTTCCATTGGTCTCCTTCCTTGATGCAAATGTTGTTGTATCCCCACTGTACATCCATTTTGGTGAACACCTTCACCCCTCGGATTTGATCCATGAAGTCTTGGAGGAGGGGGAAAGAATAGGTGTCTCAAATGGTTTGCTCATTGAGTCATTGGTAGTCTTGGCAAGGGCGGAGGCCAGGTTTCTGCCCAGGCTGTGCCTTTGTCTTGATGAAGAAGAAGGGGGAGGTCTGAGGAGATTTGGAGGGAGAGATCTTTCCAGAGGCTAGATTTTTGTCAATGAATTTATTTGTGGCTTCACATTTCTCTAAGGATAAGGGATAGACTTTGGCGATCCGGGGTATGAAATCATCTCAGAGGTTGATGGCATGGTCATAGGGGTGAGATGGAGGAAGAACATTGGCTGCTTTTTCAGTGAAGACCTCTTTATACCGGGCATATTCATCCAGGAGAGAAGACGTGATGGAAGTTTCCAGGGATAGGGCAAGAGTGGAGGCAATCGAGAGGCAGGAGATTACCAGGGTGGGGATGAAGTGGGATCCACACCAAATGATTCGGTTTACCATGTATTGGTCATGAGCTTGGGTTAGAAAGTCACATTCATCTTCCCAGCCATTATACGAGTAAAGGCATTCATCTTGAACAGAGTTCACAAAGACATGGTGTGGAGGAGGTTTTGGTGGGGTGATGAGCTTTTTCTGGTATTGATAGGCTCCTCTATGAAGGGAGAAAAGGAGCATGGATTCGTCAGTGGTTTTGGCAATTCAGAGGGGCCATTTGGCCCAGTCGATGGTAGGGTTGGTCTTTTGCAGCCAGGGGATTCTGAGGAATAGGTTGTCCTTACTTAAATGCATGATGTGACAGGGTACTTGATGGACCAATCCTTCAGTGGAGACAAAGATATCAGTGGTGTATCAAATAGTTCCTTTGTTGTTAATAGTCCTGTTGGCATTCTTGGTGTAGACTGGTTGGTCGAGCTTCATGAGAGAGATTTGATGTTTTTTAGCAAATCCCCAGTCAATACAGCAGATGTCAGCTCTGCTATTGATGAGGGCTCAGGTGTCAATGGTTTTCAGGGTGAGCGAAGGAATGATAGCTTGTACTGGAATTTGCATAGATTTTGTAGTGAACTTTACAAGTATCAAGGCTCTAGGGGACTTAGACATTGAGGCAGATCCCTGCTTTAAAAATCCTAAGAGAAGGAGACCCTCCTTATGGCTACCCCTTCTTTGTTTTCATCCTCGTTGTCAGGAATCTCTTCTAGCTTTGGGAGGTCCAAGGTAGCAACAGCTTTGACCAAGGGTTTCTTTCCCTTGGAGAATTCTGGGCAGTTGACGGACAAGTGCCCCCCTTTTCAGCATTGGAAACAGAGATTGTTTTCGATGCATCTCTTTTGCTTGGTAGGAGTTAGTTTAGAAATGGGAGTGGTGCAGACGGAGTCTATGTCCATGGCATCTGGGTCAGGGGCAGTAGTTTTTGCACCAGAGTGGAACCCATGGAAAACTTTTCCACTTTCTTGTTTCACCAGGTCCTTGGCTCGCTCCTTCATAGCAGCGAAGTGGGCAGCTTTGGCATACCATTTTTCAATTTTGTCAGGAGGGTTTTCCATGGATTGGATCTTCCACATGATGGGTTTGGGGATTCGAATGGCATAGTAGCTGATGAGGACACTGGCATCTGTGACCTTCAAGATGGCTACATGGTTTTGAAATTGAGCAGTATATTCAGTGAGGGATAGGGAATAATCTCCGTGTTTATTCTTGGTCATCTTGGTAGTGGCAAGCCAATGAAGGCTGGAGGTGATGGTGTCCTTTTGAACAAAGGATTTGGAGAACAAGTTGCAAAAATCAGAGTAGGTTCTGAGGTTTAGCATGGCCTAGGTGAGAATTTTCTGCCTAAAGGTGGCAGCCCATACCTTCGCAGATCCCTTCTTCATAAATGAGAAGGCATAGGCTACCTTCTTGGTGTCAGTGTCATAGACTTCTGAGTTGACCATGAGGTAAAATATAATAGTTCTGAGCTAGTCCTTGGCTTTGGAAAAAGATCCATCAAAGTCCTCAGGGGTTCCTAGGTGGAGTTCAGAGGGTTTAGATGTAGTCATGGCAGGAGGCATGGTTAGTGGTGGAGAAGGGGCAGCTGGTGGATATGAGAGGGAAAAGCCTCTGAAAGGAGGGTTATGAGTTCGAGGGGTAGGGGATGGCAGAGTAGGCTCCCTAGGAATGGTTAATCCAGAGGACAACTGGTGGCTTAGGGTGAGTTCCTCTTTGGGGCTGAAGAGAGTGTCAAGGTTTAGGTCTGGGTTGGTTTCTGGGGATGACAACAAGTCCTGGGGTTTTTTTGACTCTGATAGGTCAGTAGGGGGTTGTTCATGGGGTCTGGACCAGCGAGGGTTGATGGTGGGTCTTTGCGAAGCAATGTTGTCTAGGGGATTCGAGGTATCTGCTCACAAAGAGCACGCTCAAGAATTTGGTGGGGGAATAGAGCTACAATGGAGGTAGTCTACACAAGAGAAGCTTGATCTTTTGTTATGCTTTGCTGTGGACTTGGCATGAACTCAAGGAGTCAAGCAGACTAGTGGTGTTGGAAGCTTGGATGATGTCAAGGACTTCTAGCCATGGTGCTACTAGAAGGCTACCCTGCTTTAGAAGCAACGGGTGGGCAAGGGGACTGAGACTGGGGTCAGGTGAAGTCCACAGTAACTTGTAGATTGAGTAAGATCAAGCTTGGTGTTACAGGCAAGAGTGCTATGGTTTAAATAGTAGAGCCTGGTGAAGCATGAGATAAGCAAAAGGAATACAGGAGAACACTGAGGAACTCTTATGAGTCAGCATTGATGTGGCATTGAAGTTGATGGAACATTGAAGAATATATGAGTAATACAAAGGTTGATGTGACATCGAAGTTGGTGGAAGGTCAGGGAACATATGAGTAATACAATGGTAAACCCTCCTGAGCCAGATGATGATTTTAATGATGATAATCTGCAATACTTTGATCCAGGAAATAAGTACTACCAGTACTACCATCCCAAACTCACTGGTATGAATATTATTTTTATACATGTCTGGTGAAACTGAAAGCCATTGCATGTAGGTCAACCATGCAATGAAGATGGAGACTTTCTCCCACCTAGAACTCCACCTTGGTTGAAGGATAACAACCTGGAAAACTGGTTTCCTTACAATAGTCAGCTTCAGTTCGAGACTGCTCAAATTTTATTTACAAAATACCAAATGCCCACCTCCAAAGTCAACACCCTTCTGGATCTTTGGGCTAGTTCTCTCTATTCACACAGAGCAAGTCCCCCCTTTACTGATCACCATCATATGCTCAAAACTATTGACTTGACAACCATTGGGGATATCCAATGGCAATTGCTTTCCATTCACTATACTGGTGAGATCCCAGAGATCAATCCCCCTTCTTGGATGTCACAAGAGTATGATGTCTGGTTTTGAGACCCTTGCCTCATAGCACATAAAATACTTGGCAATCCTAGTTTTGCAGGCAAGGTTGATCTTCATCCATTTCAAGAGTATACAACTCACAATCAAACTTGGCAATACAAGGACTTCATGTCTGGTGACTGGGTTTGGGATCAGGCAGTTTATTTTTCTTTATAATACAATGATTTTGGTCATACTGACCAAGTCATGGTGATAGAATATTATATCCGAGGACAAGAACATGCTTGGGAGTACATTTGTCCCTATCATTTTGGATAGCAATAAAACAATGGTTTTAGTTGCTACAGACAACAATGAGTACTATCTGCTATATATGTTGGTCTGGAATGTTCACAATAGCCTATGATGAGTACATTGGAATGCACTCATCTTGATCAGCTTCCTTACTATACCCAAAAGTAACCTATTTTTTTTGTTCTCCCCTCAAGGCCACCTGCTAATTAATTGTTTGGATCTAGCCAAGAGGGAACATTCATTGAATGCAGTGTTCTGGAATTTCTGTCATCAACTTTTTCATAGCTCCCTGGTAACCATCCTTCAATCACTCAAGCCTATGATGACAACCCTAGAGGTTGTTCAGTATGCAGATGGGTACTTTTGATACACTATCTACAGACTCAGACCATATATTGCAGACTATGAGGAACAAGTCCTCTTGACTTGTATTGTATATGGTTAGTGTCCATGGTAGGTTCCTTTCATTTGTTACTTTTTTTTCAGTATTGTCTCATTGTTTATTTATGGATGTCAGGTCCACCATGAGAATTTGGATACTGATGCACTCAATCAAACATGTGCATTTAACAAAGTGCTCTTTCAAGAGAGCACACCTGATGTTATGTGGGATAAGTATGGTATAGTAGGAGATTTAGTGGTATGTTTCTAACTCCATTGATAGATTTGATACTAATCTGTAATGTAAGCTGTTCACAAACAATTTCCCTTGAGCAGATATCCACCAACCAATTGCACTAGACATCCTCCATCAACTCATCAAGGGCTGCTTCAAGGACCACCTAGTCAACTGGGTAATATCATACATAACTGCTAAACATCCAAAAAGAGTAGCCAAGGGTATCTTGGATGAGATTGATCGTCACATTGCTGTAGTTGCACTATTCACTGGTTTATGGCAGTTTCCCCAAGGGCGAGGATTCAAACAATGGACAGGTGATGATTCGAAGGCCCTAATGAAAGTTAGTACAGCCTCAGTTATGAACTATATTTCTTTTCTTTCATCATCTCATACTTATCTCATAGGTCTATATTGCTGCCATCGAGAGTTTTGTATCTGTGGACATTGTGCACATATTGTGTGCTTTTTTAGAATTTTACTATCTCATTCATCACCATATCATATCAGAAGCTGCAGTTTAGGAGATTGAAGTAGCAATCCACTGTTTTCACAATTTCTATCAAGTTTTCATTTCTGGTGATATACCTGTCACTAGAATGTTTTCACTCCCTTGTTAACATTCAATAATACATTATCCCACTCTCATCCACCTCTGGGGGGCAAACAGCCTATGCTCTTCTCTCACTGAGTGCAAACACATCAAAGCTGTTAAAGAGCCTTGGCAACAATCAAGCAAATTTGAGGCACTTGGACAGATGCTGCTGACCAACCAATGCCTCGACAAGCTTGCTGCTTCCCATATTGACTTTGAAAGTTGAGGAATGCTTAATCAAACTTGTCTTTCAGTTGCCATCAGCTCTATTGGTGAGTTATTTTCAGGAGGACAGTCATTTTTTTGTAGCATAAACTCAATCATCCTTTGCTCAGCCCAGTCAATGTCATTGTCTGCTGACCCCAAGCATGGTGCATGTGGCAATCTGTCAGACATACAACAAGGGGCAAGTATTCAAGGTGATAATGATCAGGCAATGGCAGATGACAATGAAATGAATCTATCGGTTCAAGTGACTCTTGCATGGACTCCACATTAATTACTTTAATTGATATCATACTAGTAGTGCCACATCACAACTAACAAAACATTACAGAGTGGTGCTGCTCCCACATGCTGCCTGCCCTTGCCAACAAACTCAACATCCCCAATTTGTGTGAACTCACATGTCACTTTTTGTTTGACCAATGTCACTTGGATGATCCATGGGATGCTTTAGAGATTCCACTTTTCAAGTGTCCATGATTTGATGGATGGATAACTGTGTACAACTCAGCATGTTCAAGATTCTATGCCCCAAGTGATCTCAGCAGTATCAGTGGTATGCAAACAGAAATCATATGATCCATGCCACTCTGGAGGAAGGAAGGATCTTGCCATGACTGTGTATTCATCACTACCAATCCTGATATGTCTGGAATGCACACCTTGGACATTGCATGCATATTATTGTTCTTCTCATTCATGAACCAGAATGGGAAATACTTCCTGTGTGCAGTTATATGATGGTTTGGCAAACTTGGTGATGTTGCTGATGAAAAGACAGGCATGTGGATTGTGTGGCCCAGCATTCTCCCAAACCATTCTTCCAATTTCACAGTTATCCACATTGATTCCATTTATTGTGCAGCACATTTGATACCTGTATATGGTGCTGCCCCCATCTCTTCTCATGTGAAGCCCCATAATTGCTACAACTCTTTTTGTACTTTCTATGTCAACAAGTATGTTGATCACCATGCATTTGAACTCACACACTAGATTCCTTTCCTTGCCAGCCATCCTATATCTGATGTCCACAAATCATCCCTCAGCATTCAATCTCACTGGCATTCCTCTGCCACCATATTGGCAACACCCACTGGTTTTCTCTTCCCATTCATGCCATTCCACTATCTTCACTGTTCACCTACTTTCTCACCTCCTAGTTATGGTACTTCAAAGTGCACTCATCTCTCTGACAAGTCACTGTCCTGTTTGAAAAATTACTATTAGCTATGAGTTTCATCCTTTAGTTCAACAGCATCCCTTGCCAGTCAACCCTCCCCCTTCGAATCCCCTTACTGTTATTCCAGGTTGCCCACCACCCAGAGAAATGTTCTGTGCATCAAGCAAGAGCTAAACATTGGTCCAGTCATGCTTCAGGAATTATGTCAAGGCATCCTTTCCTGCTGGCCAACCCTTCCCCTTTGGATCCCCTTACTATTATTCCAGATCACCTACCACCCAGAGATATATTCTATATGTTGAGCAGGAGTTAAACATTGATCCAGTCACTCTTAGGGAATTCTGTCAAGATGTCCCCCTGCCCCCTTCAGGTATGCTCACAATGCATCTTATTCACCACATTCACTGTTATTCTAGATCGCCTAGTACCAGGAGATAAACCAGATGGAGAGAGAAATGTTCTGATGATCGAGTGGGAGTCAAACATTGATTCAGTTGCTCTAAGGGAATTCTGGTGAGGCATTCCCATGCCCCCTTCAGGTCCACTCACAATACCTGTGAGTCACACAGGGTATACTGACTTGGACAACCTCTCACATTTTCATTTCATTATATCCTCAGAGTTGCATAGTAGTTAGTGTTTTCCTTAGTATGCTTATCACACTTTTTCCAATGCAAGTTTGCTTGTCATGATTATTATGTGTGATCATCTTTATTTATCCTTAGATGGGGGGTTTGCTTGTCTTGCTTGTATGAAATCTTGGCTATGTGCCAAGAGATTCACTTATACATGCTTTAATTGCTTACCTCACTTTTTACCCTTAGTTCCAGACTGATAAGTATGACAAGTATGAATAAGCATAAATAAGTGGCACTCTATTTTCCTGATGTGCCTCTCACCTCATGAGGATCTGCACTGAACCATATGTGGTTGTCCTTACTGGCTGTGCAGTTCCCAGATGGCATTGCAAACAGCATATGGTTGTCCATGAGGAGTGATGCAGGGCCATGCTTCTGTTGTTCTGGCCATGGCAGGTGCTGGCAGATGTCAAGGGCATAGAAGAGACATGGACTGCTGCATTTGATAGAACCTCTTTCAGTGCAGACCATCAGTGAATCATCAAGAACATGGATGTTGAACAGGAATGTGAGGATGCACACACTGATGAGTATGCTGATACTGTGATGTCCTTGGTTTTACCTGATGTGCCAGTCCCACAATATACAGACATGGACGAGTTTCAGGCCTTAGAGGTCTCCCTTGTATGCAATGACACACTTGCAGGTGGTGATGCCAAGGGTGTATTTGATGAATATGTGTTATCAGCTGATGGTAACCCTGCACAAGGTGCTATTTTGGATGTGATTCAATCTCTCACCTGTGCCAATCTGCTGGAAGTTGACAGGCCTGAAACAACACCTGTGTCAATGGTGCAAGATGAGGGCCAGACCACTATATGGCTTGCTGATGCAGACAAAAAGGATTTGATTGCCAGACAGGATGCAAGATTGAAGGAGCTGTGCAAATGCAAGTGTGTGCATGAGAACACAGGAGGACATGAAGATTTGCCTGGAAGACCTCATGTTGTAGCTCAATTGGTGCCTGATGTCACAGTGAATACTCTGCATGACACTCAGGCTTCAACATTGAGTGGTTATGCCATAGACAGCATGGCAATACTTGATGCTGTTGCAGCAGAGACAGGTGTTAGCAACAATGCTGAGCAAGCGATGGCCTTCTGTATTGTCAGTGAACACTTGATTGGACAAGTTAAGGATCAGTTGCTGTTACACATCTTGGGGATTGGTGGCTTGGGCAAAAATCATGTCATTGATGCCATCACAAGGTTGTTTGAGTGACTAGGGTATTGCAGCCATCTGGTGCTTGCTGCCCCCATGGGTTGTATAGCTGTGTTGATTGGTGGGAACACTATCCATTCCTTGACCATGTTGCCATGCAGGAAAGGGCAGATAAATCAAGCTGGTCTGGGAGATATCTGGCATGATGTCAACTGTCTGATCATTGACAAGATATCACTCATCTCTGCAAAGCTGCTGAGTGATATCTCTCGCAGACTTTCAATGGCAAAAGCAGCTGACCCTATGCAGGCTGGCAAACCATTTGGGGGTATCAATGTCACATTTATAGGAGACTTTGGCCAGTTGAAACCTGTCAGGGAGTATCCCATGTTTGGGCACAAGCTCCTCAGTTGATTGTCTACTGATATGATTGAGACAGTTGATGGACAGTCAGCATTGCATGGTGCCTACATCTGGTGGTGTGTTGAACAGGTCATCATTCTTCAGAAAAATTGGTGTGTACTGACAGACTCTGCATACATCAATCTGCTGAATTGTGTCTGCACAGGTACTGCATGGATGGGCTATGGGGTTATGACACATAATCAGATGGGCTGTGGTGTCAACTATGAGTTGTCAGATTTTGAGATCCTGTCCCAGTGTAGGATCGACTATGTGTTGGCACACTCCTGGTGAGTTAGACCAGTTCCAAGATGTACCTGTTTTGGTGGCTCATAAGACCATTCATGATGCTGTTAACATATGAAAGGCTGCAGCATTTGTCCAGCACAGTGGGAAGTTGCTGCATTACTATCAGTCACATGACATGTATAAGAAGCAGGCATTGCCTCAACATGTCCAGCAGTTGGTGTGGAAGATTGGCACCTCTGCCTCTGATGACTCAATGGGTTGCTTGACTTTGTGTGCCAGCATGCCTGTCATGATCACTGAGAATTTGACACTGATGCATGCTGTTGTGGATGGGACTCAAGGTACTGTCAATGGCATCACATATGAGGAGGATGATCAGGGGTATTGATATGCTTCTTGTGTTTATGTTCACATTCCACATTTGCATGTCTGCATAGTGGAGGGCTGGGATGACATTGTCCCTATTGTGCTGTTGGTGTGTACATTTAAATATACAGATGTGCAGAATAATGCATACTCTATATCTAGGTGCCAGGTTCCTCTTTTGCCTGCATTTGCTTTCACTGACTATAAGATCCAAGAGAGATCATTGTCTGCAGCTATTGTTGGCTTGGTAGGTTGTCAGAGCCTCCAAAGTGTTTATGTCATGCTGTCCCATGTGAAAGGGCTGCAGAGCCTCCTTGCGCTTAGATGGTTTCCCCCTCACAAAATTTTCCAGGAACTCTTGCAGGAATTCCACAATGAGTTCCACAGACTCTCTGAGCTGGCTTGTCTTACTACTACCATGTATGAGGCATAGCATGATTGACCAACAATATTCTTGTGAATATGAATGGATGGTAATTATTAGTTGTGGTATGTGCTTCCCATGCCTCTCAGGCTCACAAATCCCCACAGTAGTTTGGTACCTGGTTTGTAGCCATTTCTACCTAAGCATCATGCAAGGGGATGGCAATCTTCCCAGCAGTGTTGGGCCTCAGGCAATTCCTCACTTTGGAGTTGGGTGACCTGTGATCACCATGCCATGTATAGACAGCCTGGATCATATGGGGTATGAATCCTATAGGGACAGTCAAATAAGTCATGGCACTGATGCCCTTGATGTTCTTCCACAGCCCATTCTCTGCCTGACATCCACAATTCATACCTGCAGGAAGTGTACTTGAAATAACAGGCAAGCAGATCATCTGTGGGTGTGTTGCCTACAAACTGATCAGTATTCTTCAAGCTTCATTTTCATATCATGAGTCAAGGGTATGCAAAGAAGAAACCCTCCAAAGAGATGAAGTTTATGACTGCTGTAAGATGGAAATGGAAGATTGGACTGATGGACAAATGTGTTGCTGATTCAACAACATTGATGTGGCAGTCTCCATTGGTGAGTGTCACCACAGATGTGATAGGTCACTTGCAATGCAAGTTCTGATGACTCTTTGCTGGAGGGCATAATGGGATGCAGCCATGGGCACAAAGTTGGTTGACAACCTTGTGAATGCAGTGTCATGGAATGTATATGTCCATATCATGAGAAGTTCACCCACCTGAGGGGTTGAAGACATACAGAGCAAATGATCTGGATACCACAGCCTTGTGGTCATGCAACAGGGACATGAATTCTCCAGGTTCCAAGGTATATGGTCTTAGTGCTTGTAGGTAACATTGACAGACTGTCTCATGCATGCACACATAGTTCAGACTGGATGTCCTTTCATATGTCAACAGATCAGCGATTGTCAGTTGGTTGATGACCATGTCTACAATCTCAACAGGCAGGCCATCAATGAGCTGGCTGTTATTGTACTGTACATGATAAGCTGGGGTTCCCTCAATGCACTTCAGTTGACTCACTGATGCCCAGCTCTTGGGTAGGACAGACATGCAGGACCTGTATGCCTGGGTGATGTATAATATAGCTACATGCTGGCAGTGCACTTTGTGGTGGCCATTTGGCATTGACATACCTCTTGACATGTCAACTATTCAATACAAATTGCCACTTGGTTTACAGGACCAGGTTGCCATCCCTGTTTGTGTCTGGCATGTCCATGTCCATGTCCACCATAATATTCAGAGAAACTTGGTTGCTTTGTGTTACTTTCTCTCCACTACCATGTCTTTCATTACTGGTAAGGCTGTTCGAATCACATGCTTGTGTCGACTAATGGCTCCCAGATTTCAAGGGTGTACTCACAATTAGCTTGTGGGATCCTCTTCTGGTGGCTGGCCTTGGCTCCCCTGTTGATGGCAACAATAACATCTCTCTTGTGATGCCTGCAACATACACCTCTGTTTGCAACTGGGCAGTAGTGGCTTGCAAACCTAGAATTTTGGATCACACCCACATGCACATAGTTTTGTATAGGAATCCCTCTGTCTTGACAAGTGATACAGTTTTTCTGGTTACTGTGCACCTTCAAGGATTCCTTGGAAAGCATAACCTTACCCTGTTTGGCACCTGGTCAGGGTATATACATTAACTACTTGTCTTTTTGTGTGTTGACTGCATGATGCTTGGTTCTGAATTGACATGTGCTTCTGCTATTCAACATCTGATCTTGCATTCTGGAGGACATGATGATGTATGGGAGGCTTATGTGAATGCTGTTGCAAACCTGCATAGCCTTGTGCATGAGGTTCTTGATGGTACTGAGAAGGTGGGATCCTTGGTCCACAATCTGTTGGTGCAATGGAGGGTCTTCACTAAGGTGAGTGGACTGGAAAGGTATCAAAGCCAAAGTTTCTCACATCACTTCAGGTGACTGGCTCTACCAGAGCTTGCCAAAGTGTTGTGAGGGTGACCAAAGACCCTGCCTGGCAAACCAACTGCATCAGCAATAGATGGCAGATCATTGACAGACTTCAGACTGGTCTATGGAATGGTCAGAAGATAGTGGCTTGTGCCCCTACTGCCTTGTATAAGGGAGATTTTGTTGATGTCACTGCAACCCTTGATATCTTCACCCTGTCACAGTGCCACACTATTGTGCATGCACACTTAAACTTAGAGCATGTGCTCCAGCTGGTGCCTCCTGGGATAACAACAAGCTCTCATGTATCTTTCAGTATCTGAGGCTTCACCATGAGGAGAAGCCTGGAGTTGTTACACTTGGCCCAGGTAGGGTCAAATGTAGACTCAAGGGTAGGTTCTAAGACTAAGGAATACCAGCATTCTAGATGCTACGGTATGACAAGGACCTTCAGGTGAGGTATCTGCTCATAAAGAGCATGCTCAGTGTTGAAGGGTATGATGAGTCCAAGAAGGACAAGTCTTATCCCTGTCTTGGGAGATCGAGCATAGGAGTTATCTCAAGAGGTATATTGAGTAGCTCTAGCTTAAGAAATACAAGCGTAGAGACTATGGTTTATATACTCAAGCTGTAGAAGGTCATAGAACTTCATGGAATGAGTGGGAGAATGAGAAACAAAGGGAGATGTGACTCAGGGAAGCATAAGGACTCAGGATGAGTCGAAATGAGTCACATCCACTATGGATCTGTTGATCAAAGTCAATCAGAAGCAGCTGTCAAATGAAGATTATCATGAAACAGAGGTGTGGCCAGAACAGCCTGAAGTGATGTATGATAGCAGTGTCAGTAGTCAGAAATGAAAAGTATGATGTAGTCTGTGGGATAACTACCTATGTGCTGCGTGAGAGAAGTCTGGGTAGCGCCAGATGAGATGGAAGGTGTTCCATCGAGACTAAGCTAAGAGAAAAGAAGAAAGAAATAAATGGGGCCAGGTCAAGTTGTAACAATACCCCCCTCTTATGCTTTTCAATGCCACTTGAGGATTATCTAAAGGTCGATGTAGCCCCCATTGGGGGAACCTGTGACGTTGGTGTAGGCCATGTTGTCCCATATGTCATCCATAAAGTCAAGCTCTGGCTCATCCTGGATGCAAGATGCAAGAGGGCAAGGTCATGGATGGTGTGACTGTTGCAACAAGCAGGAGGAACTAGAGGATTGAGAGAATGAGGATGGGGTGGCAGGATGAGGACAATGGCGAAGCAGGCACTAGTTCTGGATATGCCTGGAGTGCATGTGAAGGCAGAAGAGACACTTGTACTTAGGGCAGTCAATGCGCCAGTGTCCCAAGTGATGACAGTGAAAACAGGATGCGTTGCAGAGCGGATGATCAGTGGTAAGGCTGATCTCACCTTCATTCATGAGGTGGACCCTCTTGAGGTGGTCAATGAGGTTCACCTTGCTGGGTGATAGAGAGGAGGACAATGCAGATGGTGTCAGAGCAACAGGCTCTGCAGGTGAGGAAACAAGGATGGTTTCGACCAGGAGAGAGGGGCGAACTGGGGGAGCAGGGAGACCAGCTCTTGCAAGGTCCTGTGAGTATCTTTCAATGTCAGTGATGAAGTCCAGCATGTCTAGCTGGTGCATGGTGGATAGGAGGTACGAGCAGATATGGCAGGCTACAAGGTGGAGCTGAGTGGAGA
Source organism: Retiboletus fuscus (assembly GCA_038093795.1). Lineage (NCBI taxonomy): Eukaryota > Fungi > Basidiomycota > Agaricomycetes > Boletales > Boletaceae > Retiboletus > Retiboletus fuscus. Next base: position 13,787 of record JBBPSV010000023.1, read on the forward strand.
AAAACTCTGACTGGGCATTGGCAGAGGTAAACAAAGTGATGGGGTCAAGATGCGAGACCTGTAAAAAGGCTAAATACAAAGATTCAAGGGGCAAGTCTACATCTAGGTGTGCCTGCATGGTGACTGCAAGGTGGGAGTTATGGAGGCGAGTTTGTAGGAGACATCCAGACTTGCATGACAGTGGGTCAGATTGAAGGACATATGCAAAACAGGGTACATTGACCAAAAGTATGGTCTTGGGTTTCTCTTCCTCTTTGAGAACAGAGGGCCAAGGAAGTGGGGTGGTGCTCCACCCAGGGGTAGCAGAGTTACTAGTACAATCATCAGCGAGCACCATGGACAGGTGGATGGTAGGAACAGAGAGTTCTTGGGCAAGGGGAGAGGATTCATTGACACCCTTGAGGGAGGGAAGAGTGGCATCATCGAAGGAGGATGTGGTGAGGGAAGACTCAGTAGACAGGAAGTAGGACATGCTTGAGAGAAATCAAAGGTCTGTAGAACTCAGTTGGTGATGCTCATGTAGAGACCAGTGTGTAGAGTTTTAAGGAGAGAAGATCTTGGAGTAAAGCTTCTTATAGCTTTGAAGGATTGCTTGTGCATGTTTAAATTCCAATTCAGGGAGCCAGGTGTCATTGGCAGCAGTGAAGCCATGCCAGCAGACAAGGAACTGCCAGTTGGTAGCAGGGCCCTGATGGCATACAATCTTTTCAATTTCATACTGCTCTTCTCCATCGATAAGGTCAGGTGGGGGTGATGGGAAGTTGGGGCCATGCACAGAATTCTCCTTGTAAGGAGTCAGGAGGGATGCATGGAAGACTGGATGTATTTTCCAGGTCTTGGGGAGGTGGAGTTGATACATGATCGGAGACAATATCTTGATAATGGTAAAGGGTCCTTCACATTTCAGGGCAAACTTTGGATGAGTCAGGTTTCATTTCAAATTTCTGGCCTCAAGCCAGACTTGATCATCTTTCTTGAACAGCATGAAATTCTTCTTGTTCCTAGAAGCCATGACTTGCCTAGCTAGTTTATGTGCAGCAAGGACTTCTTGGTGGGTAGCAGTGAGTTCCTTGATAGAATCCTCCATAGTGGGGAGGTTCATAAGCAGGAGGACGGTGGGGAGAGGGGTAGGTTTGTATCCCATTATTAGGTAAAATGGGGATTTGCCAGTGATGGAATGAGGGCAGTGATTGTGAGCAAATTCAGCATGAATCAGCCAATCAGTCCATGTATTAGGGTTGTTTCCTGCAAAGATCTGCAGGTACATCTTGAGTTCCTGATTGATCTGCTCAGTTTCCCCATCAGTCTGGGGGTGATATGCCATGGATAATACCAGGGAACATCCAAGGAGTCTTCCGAGTTCCTTCATGAAGCAAGAAGCAAATTGAGGGCCTTGATTGGAGATGATCTTCTCATAGAGGCCAAATCTGGAGTATACTTTCTTAAAATAGAGGGTGGTAACATCCTCTGCAATGGCAGTCTTAGTGGTAGGGCAGAAAATAGCCCCCTTCAAAGATCCATAGTTGGCCCAGACTATTACAGTCATGAAACCATTGGACTTGGGGAGATCCATGATCATGTCGCATGAGATCTGCTGGAAGGGGCATGTGGCAGTGGACTTGTTGGGGGTGAGCAGAGGAGTCATGGGATAGGTGCAGACTTTGTGCTGCTGGCACAGGGTGCAGCCCTCGACATACTTGCAAACATACTGGGCAAAACCCAGCCACCAGAACTCACTCACAACGAGTTGTCAGGTCTTAAGAAAACCAGGGTGACCAGCAGACTCATGATCATGACACCGCTGGAGGATGGACTTATGCAGTCCTGTGACAGGAGGGACGTAGATGTGACCCTGGTAGGTCAGGACACCTTCAGAGAGTTGCCAATTGCTCAGGTGAGAGTGGAAGGCAGGAGGGATCAAGCTGTTAAAGGCTTGGAGCATTTGGAGATATAGGGGATCATCTTTGGACGTAGTTTTGATGTGATTTCAGAGGGCAGAGTCAATGAGTTGGACAAAGATGGAGTCCAGAAGAAGCACCATCTGGGTGTTGTTGGGTGTGTGTGCAAGGAAATCTGGGTGATGGGATAAGGTGTCAGGGCTGGCTGAGAGGGATCTGGGGACATGGATCATCTTGTAATCAAAGTCTGCAAGGTCTAACAACCAGTGGGCTTGTCAGCAATTGAGATTCTGAGGGGCCTGAAAGTAAGTGAGGTTTTTGTGATTGATAAAAACCTGCACTGGGGTGGAGGAGCCATGGAGGAGATGGTACCAGGACTTAAGGGTATGAATGATTGCAAGGAGCTCACAGTCATGGATGTCATAGTTTCATTCTGCAGGGGAGAATGATTGGGAGAGATAGGAACAGGGGTGCCAAGCACCATTTTTGTCAGTTTGTAGAAGAATACCACCCATGGCCATGTCAGAGGCATTGGTCACGATGGCAAACAGAGCAGATGGGTTGGGAAGATGGAGGACAGGCTTTGACAGAAAGAGCTCTTTGAGTCAGCAGAAAGAGTTCTCCTGTGGGGAATCCCATTTCCAGGGTTGAGATTTCTTGGTAAGATCTATGAGGTGTTACGACTTGACCTGGCCCGTTTATTTCTTTCCTTTTTCTTAGTTAACTTAGCCTCAGTGGATCGCCATCCGCTTCATCTGGTGTTACCCAGACCCCTATCGCACGGCACATAGGTCATTATCCCATGGACCACATCTTACCTTTTATTTCTGACTAATGACCCCACTGTCATTGTCACTTCAAGTCACTCCAACCACTTCTTTGTTTCACGATAATCTCTGATTCACAGCTGCTTCTGATCGACACTGATCGACAGATCTGCAGTGGACATGACTCATTCTGACTCCCTCTGAGTCCCTCCATTTCTCTGAGTCATGTCTCCCTTGTATCTGTATGTTCCTGTTCATTCCAATGCGTTCCATGACCTTCCATGGTGCGAGTACATAAACCATAGCCTCTATGCATGTATTCCTTAAGCTAGAGCTATTCAATCTTAGTCTTGAGATAACTCCTACACTCAACCTCCCAAGACCAGGATAAGACTCATCCTCTTCGGACTCATCGTATCCTTCGACGCTGAGCGTGCTCTTCATGAGCAGATACCTCACCTGAAGGCCTTAGTCGTACCGTAGCATCTAACCACTGGTACTCCTCAGTCCTAGACCTCCTCTTTTGAGTCTACACTCAACCCTACCCGGGCCAAGCATAACATGAGGGGGCAAGCAATGGTAGAGTAGTCTGGAATGAATTGCTGATAATAATTGGCAAAGCCAAGGAATGACTGGACATCCTTGACTGAGGTTGGTGCGGGCCAGGAAGTGATTCTGTCAAGCTTGATGGGGTCCATGGCAAGCTTGCCAGGAGAGAGGATCATGCCTAGGTAGTCTACCTGTTCTATGGCAAAGAAACATTTAGACAGACAGAGGTGGAGATTGAGTTCCTCCATTCACTGAAGGACTCTCTTAGTTCGTTCAGTGTGAAGTTGCTCATTGGGGGAGAAGATAAGGAGGTTGTTCATGTAGATGACGAGCCACCCTTTGGAGATCATGTCCCGGAATGAGTTGTTCATGAATCATTGGAATGTGACAGGGGAGTTGGTTATTCCAAAGAACATGAACATTGGTTTGAAGAGGCCCTTGTGGGTGAGAAAGGCACCTTTCCATTGATGTCCATCTTTGATCTGGACATTGTTGTACCCCCATCATATGTCAAACTTGGTGAAGACCTTGGCATCTTGTACCTTGTTAATAAGGTCTTCAATTTGGGGTAGGGGATATACATCTCAGATAGTCTGATCATCGAGCTTCCGATAATCCATGCAGGGTCAGAGCTTAGGGTTGCCAGAGGAGTCAAGTTCTTTCTTCTGGACAAAGAAGAAGGGGGATGCTTGGGGGAAATTCAAAGGGCGGATAGCACTGGACTGGAGGTTCTCTTCTAGGAAGGCTTCAGTGGCTTCACATTCTTGCGGGAATAGCGGGTATAGCTTGCCAATCTTGGGTTCAAAGCCTTCTTTGAGGTTAATCTCATGGTTATAAGTCTGTTCTGGTGGGAGTTGTCCAATCAGTTGTTCTTCAAACACCTTTCGGAACTGCTCATACTCCATTGGGAGGGTGACCTCGGATTTCTTGTTGAATTCAGCCTGTACAAGTTGCATGGCTGAGATGATCTTGGCAATGACCAGAGAATCTAGGGGGTAGAACTGTGATCCACACTATTGGATTCAGCCTATGCAATAATAGTTGTGAGCTCTCTGACAGAACTTGTTCTCTGATTCTTTATCAAGGTATTTGTAGAGCCAGGCATGGTCAACACAGTTGACCTTAACTTGGCATGGAGGAGTCCAATTGAAACTGGGTCTCTTAAAATGGTTGCTATATTCAGAAGTAGCAATGTTGTGTTCCTGAAAGAGAATCTTGGATTGTTTGCAGGATTCAGGAATGTTGATCATCTGTTTGAACCAGTCAATCTTTGGGTTGGTGGAGCAGAGCCAAGGGAGTCCAAGGATAATGTTCTCACTTCCACAGGACATGATGTGAAAAAGAACCTTCTGGGTGATCCCTCCAGTGTTGGTATAGAGGGTACAGGTGAATTGGATGGCTCCATGGGAATTACTGGACTGGTCAATGTTCTGAATGGGGATGGGCTTCAGTAGTCGGGTAATGGGAAGTTTGTGCTTTTGCATAAAGTCCCAGTCGATGCATGAAATGTTGGTGCCACTATCAATCAGGGTGTGGGTGTCAATGGCTTTGAGGATGTGCACAGGTATGATGAGCTGAACTGGGATCTGCATTGATTTGCAAGTCTCAGATACTAGTATATTAGCACATCTAGGAGGAGTCCGTGTTGACAGGGTCCTCTGTTCTAAAAATCCTTTCAGAAAAAGAAAATCCTAGCTACTGACTCAACTTTGTCATTATCGTCCTCACAGTTGGCTAGCCCAGGAACATCATCCTTCTTCACCTTTTGTTATGCTTTGCTGTGGACTCAGCATGAACTCAAGGAGTCAAGCGGACCTGGAATGTCAGAAGCTTGGATGATGTCAAGGGCTTCTAGCCATGGTGCTACTAGAAGGCTTCCCTGCTGGTAAGAGCAAAGGGTGGACTAGGGGATGGAGACTGGGATCAGGCAAGGTCCACAGTAACTCATAGATTGAGTATCAAATACTAGAGGGATCAAAATACAAGATGAGCATGCTACTGGAGTGATAACTAATGAACTAAAGGGTACTAGGTTGGGTTGGAGCACAACCGTAGTGTGAGTCTGGGGTGAGTAACAAGAGGGGGCATTGAGAGACAAAAGGTATCTAATGATGAGGAAGAGTAAGGACCTATAGTAAGGGAACTATAGGAGAAGGAGTCCAAGCGTCGAAGGATGATCTTCTCAATAAGTACAGGAAAGATGAAGTCCAATGATCAAGGGTATCTCCTAAAGAAAGGGGATCACAGGACACAAGAAAAGATCTGATGATGATCTACTCGTGGTCTGGGGAATAACGTGGGATGAGGAAAAGATGGCCAGGGGATGGGCACTGAAGCAGAGATAGGGGCAAAGAAGGGAATAAAATGTAATATTACCCCCTTACTAGGCTTCAAGTCACTGATGCAAAACCTTATGGGAGGAGACAGGAGCTGAGGTAGACCCAGAGAATAAAATAAAAGAGGTGCCAAGGTAGGCATGTGGGGTCCTGGAGGAGGTGGAATGGTCCATTTCAAGAGGGAGAGAGTCCAGAGGTAGGTGAGTATATTGGTGAAAGACAACAATGATGCAGAGGAGTGGAGGATACAATGACAAGGGAGGTTGTCAAGGTGAGGAGCAAGTCAAAAAGAGAGAGACATGCCAGAGGGGGAGATGAGGTTGCAGATCAGTACTCTGCAATACTCTGCCCAAAGCCAAGACTTTAAACTGACATCACCATTGGGCCTAATGACTCAAGATGGGAGGAACAAGAGAGTAGGAGCAGAGACAGGGCCATGGGAAATCCAGCCATTAGCTTTCCCACCATTGGATGGGTACTATCTTCATAGCCATGAAGAGACTGCTGGGTCACACCTCTGGGGAAGAAGGTATAACATATGAAGAATTAGGAGAATGAAGATTTGAGATGACAGGAGGCATAGGAGAAGGATGAGGAAGGCAAGAGTCAGGAGTTGAGGAGGGGACATCTCCTCTGTTGGAACTGTCTGAGATGGTGAGAGAAGAAACAGTATCAAGGATAGAATCGTAACTAGATTTGGAAGGCAGTGGAGTAGGGTCATGGGGAGGGATAGGGAGGTTGATTTCTGGGGCATTAGAGTAGGGCATAGTTTGTAAGGAGGTGGTGCAAAGCTAAGAGGACTGAGGGGGGAAGTCCTTGGGGTGATGCTTTTTATAAGTGGCTAGGAGGAGTTTGGAATTCTTAAGATTCCACTCAGGTTCCCAGGAGTCATTTTCTGCCAAATATTCTTTCCAGCAGATCAGAAACTGCCGACAGGAAGGGGGGCCCTAGTGATGGAGGATGTGGTCCACAAGGTATTCCTCCTCAGGGCCAACATGGTCAGGAGGTGGTCATGGGAAGTTTGGGCCATGGACAGAGGTTTCCTTGGCAGGAGAGAGAAGTGAGGCATGGAAAATGGGGTGGATCTTCCAGGTTTTAGGAAGGTGCAAGCAGTAGGAAAGAGGAGAAAGAACCTTGACGATTTCAAATAGCCCTTCATGGCAGGGGAGGAATTTGGGGTCCTTCTGGAGGTGGTGGAGGTTTCTGGCTTCTAGCCACACCTTATCTCCTAGGGTAAAAGGTTTGAATTTTTGTTGCATTTGGGAGGCCATCACAGCTTTGGCTAGTTTGTGGGCTGCAAGGGCTTCATCCCTTGCTTTGATAAGTTGGAAAAGACATAGCTCTACCACTAGGAGGTTTGAGGAGGGTAAAACGGAAGGAGGGCTTTCAGTTTGTAACCCATCTGGAGGAAGAATGGGGATTGGTTGGTAATGGAATGGGGATGGTGATTATGCACAAATTTGGCAAAGGTCAAAAGTTCTGCCCAGGATGTAGGGTTGTCTCTGCAGAATATGCAGAGGTAGGTTTTGAGTTCTTGGTTGGTGCATTCTGTTTGTCCATCGGTTTGCAAGTGATATGCAGTGGACAAGCAGAGGTCATAGTTTAGAATCCATCCCATTTCTTTGGTGAAGGTAGATATGAATTGGGGGCCTCTGTCCAAGATGACTTGGTTGAAGAGGCCAAAGTGGTGATAGACCTTGTGGCAATAGAGGGAGGCTACATTGGCTGCCAAAGCTGATTTAGTAGTTGTGCAGAATATTGCCCCCTTGAAGGTGCAATCTACTCAGACCACTATAGAGTCTTTGCTGTCCAAGGGAGGGAGGTCTGTGATTAGGTCAACCGAGATGTCTTGGAAAGGATGAGAGGTGGAGGTTGTGATAGGGGTAAGAGGGGGAGCAGTGGGATGAGTGTCGGTTTTACATTGCTGACAAGTCATGCAACCATCCACATAATTTTGAACAAATGCAGCTAGACCTGGCCACCAAAACTTGGCAGAGACTAATTGACAGGTTTTGAGATATCCCAGGTGGCCAGCCGATTTGTGGTCATGGCATCTCTGCAGGATTTCCCTTCAAAGGTCTCCCTCTGGGGGAACATACACTCAGTCTTGATACATGAGTATTCCCTCCCAATTCTGCCAGTCCAAGAGTCAAGAGTGAAATGTGGAAGGGATGTTCTTGTCGACCACTTGGAGGGAGGTGAGAGTGAATGGGTCAGAGGAAGTGGCTGATCAGATTTTGGTTGAGAGAGCTATATCAATAAGATTGATGAAAAGAGATGGGGGAAGTAGCATGACAAGAGCATTATCCTGCATGTGGTTCAGTAGGTGGTTAGGATGATGCAAAAGGGCATCAGGGGTGGAGAGTTTCAATCCTGGGACATGAATTAACTTGAGGTCAAAATCAGCCAAATTGAGCAACCAGCAGGCTTGCCTTCAGTTCAGGGTGTGGGGTTCACGGAAATAGGTAAGGTTCTTATGATCAGTAAACACCTGAATTTGATAAGGAGATCCTCATAAATAGTGGGACCAAGCCTTGAGTGCTCTAAGCACCGCAAGGAGCTCTCGGTCATAAATGTCGTAGTTTCGTTGGGCAGCGTCAAAACTCTGGGAGAGATATGAACAGGGGTGCCACTCTCCATTAGCATCAGCCTGGAGGAGAATCCCTCTGGACGCATAGAGAGAGGCATCTGTTGCAATGGCAAAGGGGGTGGAGAGGTTGGGGACTCAAAGGACCAGCTTTGAGGTGAATCAGCTTTTCAAAAGGTTGAATGCAGATTGACAGGAATCATTCCAGGACCAGGTGGTGGATTTCTTGGTGAGGTCGATTAGGGGTCAAACAATGGTAGAATAGTCCAGGATGAATTGTTGGTAGAAGTTGGCAAAGCCTAGGAATGACCAGATGTTTTTCATGGAAGTTGGGATGGGTCAGTGGGCGATGCCATCTAACTTGGTGGGGTCCATAGTGATTTTGTCAGAATGGATGATCATCCCTAGATATTCTACCTCGTTCCTGTTAAAGAAGCACTTCTCAGGCTTGAGATGGAGGTGGAGTTCCTCCATCCGCTGAAGGACATGATGAGTCTGTTCAGTGTGGGTTTTCTGGTCTGGGGAGAAGCTAAGGAGGTCATCCATATAGATGACTAACCACCCTTCAGCAATGAGGTCCCAGAAAAAGTCATTCATGAACCTTTGGAAGATAGGGGGTGAATTGGTCAGCTCAAAAAACATGACATTGGGTTCAAACAGTCCTCGGTGCATGATGAAGGCAGCTTTCCACTGATCTCCCTCCTTGATGCAAACATTGTTGTATCCCCATCGTACATCCATCTTGGTAACACTTTCACCCCATGAATCCAATCCATGAAATCCTGAAGGAGGAGAAGAGGATAGACATCTCAAATGGTTTGTTTGTTCAACTGCCGATAGTCTTGACAGGGGCGCAGGCCAGGCTTTTGCCCAGGTTGCACTTTTTTCTTTACAAAGAAAAAGGGAGAGGCTTGGGGGGATTTTGAGGGGGAGATCTTTCCAGAGGCCAGATTTTTGTCAATGAATTTATCAGTGGCTTCTCATTCCTCTGGGGAGAGAGGGTAGACCTTCATGATCCTAGGTACAAAATTATTGCAGAGGTTAATTGCATGGTCATAGGGACAGGATAGAGGGAGGACATTGGCAGCTTCTTCAGCAAAGACTTCCTTATATTTGATGTACTCATCTGGGAGGGAGGATGCAATGGGGGTCTCTGGGGATAATGCTAGGGTAGAGGCAATCAAGAGGTGGGAGATCACTGGGGCAGGAATAAAATGGGACCCATATCAGATGATCCTATTTATAGTGTACTGGTTGTGAGCTTGGGTCAAAAAGTTGCATTCATCTTCCCAGCCATTGTATGAGTAGAGACATTCATCCTGGACAGAGTTTACAAAGATGTGGCAGGAAGGGGGTTTTGGTGGGATGATAAGTTTTTCCTGATATTGATAGGCTCCTTGGTGAAGGGAGAAGAGGAGCACAGATTTGTTGGTGGTTTTAGCAATTTGGAGGGTCTGTTTGACCCAGTTGATGGTAGGGTTGGTCTTTTGGAGCCAGGGAATTCTGAGGAATAGGTTGTCTTTACTTAAGTGCATAACATGGCAGGATACTCAGTGGACTAGTCCCTTGGTGGCAACAAAGATGTCTGGGGTGTATCGAATAGTTCCCTTGTTGTTGATTGTCCCATTGGCATTCTTGGCATAGACCGGTTGGATAAGCTTGGTGAGGGGAATTTGATGTTTCTTAGTGAACCCCCAGTCAATACAGCAGATGTCAGCTCCACTGTCAATGAGGGCTTGGGTTTCAATGGTTTTCAGAGTGAGCGATGAGATGACAACTTGTACTGGAATTTGCATAGATTTCATAGAGGAAGTTATAAGTATTGATGCTCTAGGGAATTTAGACATTGAGGCAGATCCTTGCTTTAAAAATCCTGGGAAAATGAAACCCTTCTTATGGCCACTTCCTCCTCATTCTCATCTTTGTCATCAGGGATTTCTTCAAGCTTAGGAAGGTCTGAAGTGGCAACTGCCTTGACTGATGGTTTTTTTCCCTTGGAAAACTCAGGGCAGCTAGCAGAGAGGTGTCCCCCTTTTCAGCAATGGAAGCAGAGATTATTGTCGATGTATCTCTTTTGCTCAGCAGGTGTTAACTTTGGGATGGAGGAAGTGTGAACAGCGTCAACGTCCATGGCATCTGGGTCAGGGGTGGGGGCCTTAGTACTAGAGTGGAACCCATGGAAAACCTTTCTGCTTCCCTGTTTTGTCAGGTCCTTTACTCATTCCTTCATGATGGCGAAATGGGCAGCCTTGGTATACCATTCTTCAATCTTATCAGGGGGGTTCTCCATGGATTGGATTTTCCACATGATGGGTTTGGGGATCCCGATAGCATAGTAGCTGATAAGGACATTGGGGTCAGTGACTTTTGAGATGGCGATGTGGTTCTGGAATCAGGCAGTATACTCAGTGAGAGAGGGGGAATAGTCTCTGTGTCTATTTTTAATCATCTTGGTAGTGGCAAGCCAGTGAAGGCTGGATATGATGGTATCCTTCCAGACAAAGGACTTAGAGAATGAGTCACAAAAGTTGGAGTAGGTTCCCAGGTTTAGAGTTGCTTGGGCGAGAATCTTCTGCCTAAAGGTGGCAGCCCATACTTTTGTGGACCCCTTCTTCATGAAGGAGAGGGCATAAGCTACCTGTTTGGCATTAGTGTCATATACTTCAGAGTTTACTGCAAGGTAGAAGATGACAGTTCCAAGCCAGTCTTCAGCTTTGGCAAAAGATTTGTCAAAGTCTTCTGGGGTTCCTAGCTGGAGCTTGGTAGGCTTGGTAGAGGACATGATGGAGGGCATGTTGGGAGCGGTGGAGACCATTGGTGGTGGGTACAAGAGGGGAAAACCTCCAAAGGGAGGGTTACAAGTTCAAGGGGTTGGGGATGGCAGAGTGGGTTCTCGGGGAATGGTTAATCCAGCAGAAAACTGATGTTGAAGGGTGAGCTCCTCTTTGGGGCCAAAGAGGTCTTCTAGTCTTAAGTCTGGGTTGGATTCCAGGGATGAGGGTGAATCTTGGGGTTCCTCCAATTTGGAGAGGACGGTGGGTGGTTCTCATGATCTAGACCAATGAGGGTCAATGGTGGGTCATTGGGAGGCTATGTTGTTTGAGGGATTTGAGGTATCTGCTCACAGAAAGCATGCTCAAGAATCAAATAGGGATAGGACTACAGCAGAGGTAGCCTACATGAGAGGAAGCTTGATCTTTTGTTATGCTTTGCCATGGGCTTGGCATGAACTCAAGGAGTCAAGCAGACCTGGAATGTCAGAAGCTTGGATGATGTCAAGGGCTTCTAGCCGTGGTACTACTAGAAGGCTTCCCTGCTGGTAAGAGCAAAGGGTGGACTAGGGGATGGAGACTGGGATCAGGCGAGGTCTGCAGTAACTTGTAGATTGAGTATCAAGTACTAGAGGGATCAAAGTACAAGATGAGCATGCTACTGGAGTGATAACTAATGAACTAAAGAGCACTAGGTTGGGTTGGAGTACAACCATAGTGTGAGTGCAGGGTGAGTAACAAGAGGGGGCATTGAGAGACAAAAGGTATCTAATGATGAGGAAGGGTAAGGACCTATAGTAAGGGAACTACAGGAGAAGGAGTTCAAGCATTGCAGGATGATCTTCTCAATAAGTACAGGAAAGGTGAAGTCCAATGATCAATGGTATCTTCTAAAGAAAGGGGATCACAGGATATAAGGAAAGGTCTGATGATGATCTACTCATGGTCTGGGAAATAACATAGGATGAGGAAAAGGTGGCCAGAGGATGGGCACTGAAGCGGAGATAGGGGCAAAAAAGGGAAAAAAATGTAACACCTTTTGGATTTTCTTAGGGTTCTTAGGAGAGGAGTCATAGACCTTGCACTCCTTTGCCATATGGCTGGTCTGGTGGCATCAGAGGCAGTGGCCTTCTTTGAAACACTTCTGCCTTTTGGCTTCTGTGAGCTTAGGAGGAAGACAGATGGCATCAACGTCCATAGTGTCAGGGTCCTTTTCTTCTTTCTTGGAGTAGGTTGGTACATATGAAGTACTGGGTTTCTTATGTTGCTGGGCGATTCCACAGACATGTTGGTGATGGGAGTCAAAAAGGGCCACCTTCTTGTACCAGTCAGCAACCTTGGTGGGAGAGTTCTCCATTTGGAAAATGTCAAACATCAGGTCTTCAGGTATACCCACAGAGTAATAGGAGACCAAAACCAAATCATTGGTAACTCCTGTGGCAGATACTTTGGACCTAAACTGGGCAGTGTAGTTAGCCAAAGAAGGGGAAAACTTGCCCTTCTTTCCTGGGAACATTCACTTGGTGGCAAGCCAAGTGAGTGTGTTGGTAACTGATTCTGAGTGGGAGAAAACTCCTTCAAAGTTGGTGACAAAGTCAGTCCACTTCCTAAGAGAGAAGCCTCCACCTGTGATCTTAGATTCTCTGAAAGTATCAACCCAAGTAGTGGCTGTACCTTTCTTCATGAAGGATAGCACATAAGTGATTCACCTAGCATCGTTGCTGTAAATCTTGGCATTAACAGATAGATACAATTGTACCAATCGTAGCCAAGGCTTGGCTTTTGTGAGGTTTCTGTTGAAGTCATCAGGGACTCTAAGACGGATTTCCATGGGCTTGGTTCCCATACTGGGGCTCTGGGCTTGAGTGGCAGGTGGTGCTGTGGCTGGGAATATGTGACCACTTTAAGCAATTAGTGTTGGTGATGGTGGGGTTGGGTTCCGAGGAATAACTGCTCTGGCTGAAAGCTGGTGAGCTAGTAATCTAGAGAGTTCTTGGGAATCTGCTTCTGCTGAGGGAGAGTGTAGCTTGAGGTTGGGGTTATCAGAGTTCTTGGTGGAAACTTCTGAGTCTGATGTTTCTGGGGATTCAGTGACTGGTGGTTCTGCAGCTCTCCACAAAGTGGAGATCAGTGGTGGTTGTGCTGAGGAGGAGGGTCTACTCGATGGTAGCCACGATGTGGTAAGCTAGAGCTTTTGTTATGCTTGGCCTGGATAGGATCAAACATAGACTCAAGGGTAGGTTCTAAGACTAAGGAGTACCAGCGTTCTAGATGCTATGGTATGACGAGGACCTTCAGGCAAGGTATCTGCTTACGAAGAGCATGCTCAGCATTGAAGGGTACGATGAGTCCAAGGAGGATGAGTCTTATCCCTGTCTTGGGAGATTGAGTGTAGGAGTTATCTCAAGAGGTATATTGAGTAGCTCTAGCTTAAGGAATACAAGTATAGAGACTATGGTTTATATACTTGAGCCATAGAAGGTCATAGAACTTCATGGAACGAGCGGGAGAACGAGGAATAAAGGGAGATGTGACTTAGGGAAGTGTAAGGACTCAGGATGAGTTGGAGTCACATCTGCTGTGGATCTGTTGATCAGAGTCAATCAGAAGCAGCTGTCAAATGAAGATTATCATGGAACAGAGGCATGACCAGAATGGCCTGAAGTGACATATGACAGTGGTGTTAGTAGTTGGAAATGAAAAGTATGATGTGGTCCATGGGATAACTACCTATGTACTGCATGAGAGGAGTCTGGGTAGCACCAGATGAGATGGAAGGTATTCCATTGAGACTAAGCTAAGAGAAAAGAAGAAATAAATAAATGGGGCCAGGTCAAGTCATAACAGCAGTTGCTGCCCCATCGATCGAGCTTGGCAGAGCTGCCCTGACCTTTGTGTCCAGTGATGACAGTGTGGCAGTCACTCCATTGGAGGATGACATGGACTAAGGCCAATACTGCTGTTTTCTTGAGTGCAATGTGGTTGAGCTATCTACACTGGCAGGCTGTTTGTTGATGTAATTGGATGAATCTCTGGAATGCATATTTTTGCAAATCATCATATACCTTGCATTATTGTTGCCACATCCAGAGTGAGCTTATATGCTGGTCAGGCTGTGATACTGGGATGGCTCCATGCTCATATCAATGGCATAGCACATGTATGATCATTTTCTCAACTGTGACATGGTTGTATTGCTAGCAGGCCATTACTATCTCAAATTGTCCATTCTCTATCAATAGTGCACTTTTGCAAATTATTTTGTACCTTGTGTTGTTGCCATTGCTGGTGAGAATAGATATACTTCATTTGTCTCTTTCCTGGTCAGACTATGGTGCCCCATTTCAAGCAGAAACTTGAGACAACTTCCTTGAATGATGGTGAAGATGCAAAGCAAGCTAGGTATGGTGGTGGTGATTCCCCTTCTCAGATACTGACATTGTTCAGGCCCATGCTGGTCTGCAGCAAACATAGGACTGATGGGATGGACCCAAAAGATATCAGTGAGGCCATTGGTGTGCCATCCATAATTGACATACCTTCCTCACAGGCTCATGAGTACTAAGATACTAAAGTCTTCTTTTGAATGTTGCTTGTGACATTTACTACTTCTAGCCTTTGGACTCTCTGCCACATCTGATGACACAATTGATGAGTCCTGTAGCAATGGCAGGGCCTCACCTCCTCACCTGACTGTAGGAGAGAAAGAAAAGGGGGTTGAGGGGATTGTTTGCCTTGGATAGCATATACCTGAAGATGAAGTGGCTGTGAAAGAGGATGATGCCCTCCTGGTTAAGGATCTTCTCCACAGACAATTCCCCATGTTGATGGTAAAGTGGATGCCTGCCTGCTGGTGTTCATTGAGTCATGCTAATATCTACTGAAGACATTTCCTGACCCTAGTTAACTGGGCCTCCAGTGGAATGGCAAGCTTTGCTATTGACAAGATTCCAGCAGATCTGACATGGGGCAAGAAGTGCTCCTTGATCTCCAACTCTGTGCTGGTCTGCAATACAGCTGATGAACCAGTTGTAGTTTGGACTGTTGGATTTGTAGTCCAATCCACTTTGGCTTCAATGGTTGCAAGCCTCAAGACCCATGGTATTGCAGTCATTCCCATTAGCCAAGGCACTGTATTGGAAGCAAAGCGCCACCTGGCTTGTTTGAAAGGGCCCCCATCCAGTGAGCTGATCTTTATGTATGGTGGCAATTGCTGACATACATTGTACTTAATAGGGGTCCTAGATGACTGGGATAATATGTGTGCAACCTGCTTCATGAAGACTGTTATTGAGAATGAAGAGCCTGTATGCCCCATTTCTTGCTCTGGTGGTATGCCTACTAAAGGGACCTCATGCCAGATGACAGGTGAGCCTGCCCTTCACATCCATGTATGATGCCTGGGAGCAGTTTTCTGAGTTGAAGAGTGAAATGTCTGCCATTCCCACTGCCCAGATTGCTAATGGTGATGTTGTATTGGTGGAGTCTAGAATTCAGAGGTTCAGCACTAAGCAAGATCAGAGTGCAAGGGGCTGGACTGAGTGGCTAGTGAAGTTTGATTTGCAATCTGTGTGCTTGTTGCACAAACACTTTGAGCCTGTGGGTCCATGTGATACTGCTCATAGTGTACCTCTTTGTGTATAGTAGTCATATCTTGAGTTGTCATGTTGGAAGTGTTTGATTGATTTCAGGTACAAGCACCAAGTATTAGCATTGGTTTCACAGTGGATGGGGTACTTGACCCTGGAGGGCCTGCATGAAAAAAAAAAAAAGGAGGGCCTGTTACATTCCTGATGTTCCCATGTGTGGAGGAGAAGGGGGGGTAACAAAGCAGGTTCATTGAATGCAAAGCATCTGCATTTGAAGCCAGAGCAGTCTTGGCCCAGGTGGGGACAGATATTTGCTGCTCAGCAGGTGTAGGGATGGGATCTACATGCATAAGCAAGCAATGTATAGATGGATTAGATGTAGGCATTCATGCTTTCTTCCATCATGGATGGTTGCTTCTATGACTCCACCTTCTGTCTGGCAGCATCAATGTGGTGTGTAGTATGTCCTTGACTTGTCTCATTGTTGGCTGACACTACACATCAGTTGTCTGGTCTTATAGGGGTGGATGACATATCTGTCAATCATTGAGACCAGGTGATGGATATACAATGGACTGGTGGCTGATTGTAATGTATCACTGGCAGCATGGGCTCATCACTGCCAGTACAATCCCTGATTCAGTACATCCTAGGTTCCATTTTTCAAATGGGTTCTTTTCAAATACACATGTATAGCTCTATGTTGTCTTGCTTGGGGCTTGTTTCTGCTCCCCTCATTTGTCATGTCCATGGTTGTCCAGGTTGGATACTTGAACAGACTGGTTCATTGACATTGGCCAGTGAGTAACTCTGTTCTAGACCACAACACTCTTTGAACAGGCCATTGTTGGTAGAGGTATCCAAAGATTGTGCAGGGAATACTGTTCCTGCTGTTGTGCCATCTACCAATGCTGGTGAATGTACCTATGTGGAAAGCATGCAATGAACAAGATGGTCTCAGTTCACTGCTTGCTCACATCTTCATCCTTCCTGAGCAGGTTGACAATCTGGACTCTGACATGGATGACAGCTCAGAGGATGGGGATTATGAGGCTGGTGGTGAACAGCTAGTGGCACCTCCTGGTGTACATGATATACTGGTGAAGTCCATTATCCTTAACAATGTGCCATTTGGAGAGGAGGCATGGATCTATCTGCCCAACCTGCTGGTATTGTTTTACTCTGACCAAGTGTCAGCAGAGAGCAATGACATCCTTCCCAACCAACTCCTCAACAACATCCAATGGAGACACACAAAAGAAATAAACTTGGCTCCCAGGGGTGGCCTGCTGGTGATCCAGCTGATGTCCAGTCATTCTGGAGTAGTCATTGACCTGATGGCTGATGCAGTGAAGTACATTGAGCTCATTGTTGCATTGTATGCTCACCTCTCTCTGTCACCCTATGTGTGCTGATAGTCATTGGCTCTAGACTGTTTCACTATGGTGATGCACTGGACTGATGACTTGCTCCCTGTTTTGAGACAATCATCATCACTGGATCGTGTTCATGACCTGTCTAGACTATATCCTTGTCATTATTGATGGACCTGAGATCTATGTGCCCTGTAGCAAGTCTGTAACAAATACATGCTTTTTGATTACATTGCTTGGATGTCATTGATGTCAGTGAACCTGTAGGGTATGTGGGGTCTGGGAGTTGTTGATAAGATACAGACATGTTGTCTTTGGTGTCTACCTGCTTGGCTGGCACTGTTGTGCCGCAGACTGTAATTGGATGCATAGTAGACCATCTTGGTATATATAAAATGTGGAGGTGTGTACAAATGGAAATTCTGCTGATGGTTTTGCATCCAACAGGAGCAAACGTGTCCATCAGACTACACAGACAACACAGACAGGCCAGGCATTGCATGGGAAGCAGTTGTGGTCCAGGGGTGCCCAGAGGGCTTTGTGTATTTTGTGATGTGTGATAGATGAATTGATTGAAATGGTTACAGTATGTTGCATGTTCATCACTGGCTTGTACTTAGCATGCTATGACATGATGGATATTTCAATTAAATCCAATTTCACACCATGCACAAGGAAAAATGCAATGTCTACTAAAATGAGAATCTACAGCTAGAAACCAACTAGAAATAGTCATGTACATATATTCTTCTGAACCAGGGAATCTGACTGGACCATCCTCAAGTGGGCCTGAAAAGATTGAAGTTGACATTGCAATTGACTGCCAGTGGCCTTGAAACTATGAGATTAGAGGGTGAATCTCATCTGCACAGCTGAGGGCAATCAAGGGAAGATCAGGGAGATACTCACTTCTGATATGAGAGTAGGAATGAGACTCATATTATAGTAATAAGAGTGTACCCTTTATATAGTGCTAGGCAATTGTACTGTATGTACATGTGTACATACTATATCATAAAAGGAATATCCATGGAATATGAAAGAATATCATGGAACATTGGTAATATATTACAAATATATTTGAAATAGTCTTGGTGATGCCAAGATATATATCAGTTAGCTAACATCCCATTGGAGGATAAGATATCTATTATCTATGATGCCATATGTGATGAGTAGTTGGAATTAGGGCATAGTGTGGATATGGGTATGTGTGGGTATGGGTATGGATATGGGTATGACCCAGTTTGATTCCTCCATTATGCTATATTTATAAAGACATCAGTATACCCAGTTTGGTTACTCCATTGTACTATATTTGTGCTAGTTCCAACTTAAAATGCAATGAAGACACTGCCTTCACCTAATGTGAGCAGATAAGATATGCAGACATAGTGCTAAAGGTAGTGAATCCATCACCTGACACAAGCAAACAACATATATGAAACATTAGAGTAGTTCTGAAGGCAGTGGAGGCCAGGCTAATTTTGACACCAACCCATCCAACCTACATATATCATACATCACCACAATGAGCAAATGAATCATCAAACCATCTGAAAAGGCAAAGGCTATACTCCATGACAAGAATATCAGAGCACCAATGAAGCATAAGCCTGGAAATGACAGGCCTGAAATTTGTGCCAAGAAGGCAAAACCAGGCCCAACTCAAGGTAAGACCACATTTGCCTGCAAGGCATCTCAGTATTGACTTCAAGGCAGAGGCTGAAAGAGTCCCAGCTCCAAGTCAAGATGCAATCCCAATAGAGCCTGAGGATAACAGGACACAAAATGATTCAACTGAGGAGGATGAGCTGGAGGAAAGGACTGATGAAACACCTGAGGATGAGCTTGGTAAGTACCTATCAATAAAATCTGACATCAGTGCCATGGATACTCATATTCATGATAGCACAACTGATAAAGGAGTGGAGCTCACCAATACATGCTTTTTTTGAAGCCAAGCCAGCTATTGAGGACATCAATGGGTGTCACTTGTTACAATTCTTTTCCTCTTACCTATGCCTTACCTTGATTCACTCCTCTTGCCATTCAAGCCCTGCCAGATGAGCTCTTTTCTCATGTGTATTACTCATACTCATTCCATGACTTCCTGTCACATTCAATGATATGATCTTTTGTATTATTCATACTCATTCTCTCTTGTTCCCTCATATTCTTTATGCTTATGCAATCCTTGTTTGGCTCATCTATTTAAACCATAGCACTCACATCTTGTATACTAAGCTTGATCTTCTCAATCTATGAGTTACTCTGGACTTTGTCTGAATTCCCAGTCTCAGTCTTTGTCCACTCTTCAGTGCAATACCTTAGAGTGGACTCCTAGTAGCCCCACAGCTAGGAGGCCTTGACATCATCCAAGCTTCTGACACTCTCCATCTGCTTAGCTCTTGAGACTATGCCTAGCACCCAGCAAAGCATAACATCACTTGTATGTTTTCAAATGTAGTGGACAGGACTGCAAGGTTATGATATGCAGGTATCTTGACACAAAAGATGCTTGTTCAATGGGCAACAT
This sequence comes from Retiboletus fuscus, assembly GCA_038093795.1. NCBI lineage: Eukaryota > Fungi > Basidiomycota > Agaricomycetes > Boletales > Boletaceae > Retiboletus > Retiboletus fuscus. The sequence continues at coordinate 33,196 of JBBPSV010000023.1, forward strand.
GTGTAAGTATGCTAAAAAATGCTAGGGAGAGAATGCTTTGAGGGCTGCTGATTGTTATGATTTTCTTTCTTCATCACTTTGTCTTCCTTCTATCTCTCTCTTCTTCCCTACATACTTGGAGGGGTAACCTTTCATTCCATTATACCTATTTCTTGATGATAACTGGTCCAATCCATCTGTCACTTATAGGGTTATCTTGCTGACCAATCATCTTCTCTTATGGACTTATCCCTCCCCTGTCGTTTCTCTCATAATGACCAGTGTCCCCAATTATCTCCATGTAGCCAACTTCTTTCTTGGTCTCTTGGTCTGTGTGCATCACTTTTATCCTATTTAAAATATTTTCCAATTCCTGTAAAGTCCATTCAGAACCTGCACAATACTAGGATATCTTTTGGGTCATCCCTGGTCCTTGAGACATCCATCATGAACTCTTAAGTTTACCTCTTCATCAAGCATGCTCCTCATAAGCAGATCCCTCTGAAGACCTTAAGAGTTATTCTAGAAACTCTTTTTATATGGAAAGAAGTTGCAACAAGTGATTCATCCAATCCAGTTAGTGCTTGAAAAGGTAAATGAATCATTTAGGATACATTGATGCACCATATGTGACTATGCTTGATGTGACAGCTTCAGGAGCTCACATACAAGATTCTCAATTCTTCAACCAAGTTGCTCCCCAAATGGCAACAGATTCTTGAGCAATTGAACTAGGCAATCATGAATTTGCTGCAAGATGTTGCCATGAGGTGGAATTCAACCTTCAACATGCTCAGTTACATGCTGAACCATAAAGATGCAGTGGATAATGTAATACAAAGGAAGGAACTGGGATTACAACAGTATGAGCTAGCAGATGAAGACTGGAAGATGCTCACAGAGCTGCAAGATGTATTGAAGGTGCATTCATCATGTGTTCTATAACAATGCATGTGCCACATGATGACCAAATGGGCTAGGTTCTCAAAGATGCTACAATATTCTTCTCATGTTCAATACCCAACCTTGCAACTGTTATCCTAGCCATGGATCTTATTGATGAACAACTTGTTATGCTTGGCCTGGGTAGGGACAAACATAGACTCAAGGGTAGCATTCTGAGACTAAGGAGCACCAGCATTCTTGATGCTACAGTGCAACTAGGACCTTCAGATGAGGAATCTGCTCATAGGGAGCATGCTCAGCATCAAAGGATATGTTGAGTCTGAGAGGACGAGTCTTATCCCGGTCTTGGGAGATTGAGCATAGGAGTTATTTCAAGGATGTATTGAGTAGCTCTAGCTTAAGGGATACAAGTGTAAAGACTACTGTTTATATACTCGGGCCATGGAAGGTTGGAGAACTTTGTGGAATGAGTGGATGTATGCAGAATAAAGAGAGATATGACTTGGGGAAGCATAAGGACTCAGGATGAGTCAAAACGAGTCACATCTGCTGTGGATCTGTTGATCAGAGTCAATCAGAAGCAGCTGTCAAATGAAGATTATCATGAAACAGAGAAGTGGCTGGAATGACTTGAAGTGATGTATGACAGCAGGATCAATAGTCAGAAATGAAACGTATGGTATGGTCCATGGGACAATAACCTACATGCCATGTGAGAGTAGCCCAGGTAACACCAGGTGAGATGGACAGTGGTCCATCGAGACTAATTGTAAGAAAAGAAAGAAAGAAAGAAAACAAACAGGGCCAGGTCAAGTCGTAACACTACCCCCTTTTTATGCTCCTCAATGCCACTTGAGGATTTCTAAAGGTTGATGTAGCCCCTGTTGGGGGAGCCAGTGACATTGGTGTAGGCCATGTCATCCCATACATCATCTGTGAAGTTGAGCTCCAGCTTGTCCTGGATGTGAGATGTGAGAGGGTGAGGTTGCAGACAGTGTGACCATCGTAATGAGTAGGAGGAACTAGAAGAATGGGAGGATGAGGATGGGGTGGTGGGACGAGGGCGACAGCGGAGTGGGCACTGGTTCTGAATATGTCTGGGATGCATGTGGAGGCAAAAGGGGCACTTGTATTCTGGGCAGTCAATATGCCAGTGTTGAAGGTGGTGACAATGAAAACAGGATGCATTGTATAAGGGGTGATTGGTGGTAAGGCTGATCTCACCTTTGTTCATAAGATGGACCCTCTCGAGACAGTCTATGAGGTTTACCTCACTAGGAGATAATGGGAAGGATGACACAGATGGTATTGGAGCTACAGGCTCAGCAGGTGAGGGGACTAGAACAGTTTCAATGGGAAGAGGGGGTCAGACTGGGGGAATGGGGAGACCAGCCTTTGCCAGGTCCTGGGAGTAGCGTTCAATGTCTGCAATGAAGTCCAGCATATCCAGCTGGTGCATGGCAGACAGGAGGTAGGAGCAGATGCAGCAGACTATAAGATGGAGCTGTGTGGAGAAGAATTCCAAGTGGGCATTGGCAGAGGTAAACAAGGCAATGGGGTCAAGATGCGAGACCTGTAAAAAGGCTAAGTACAATGATTCGAGGGGAGAATCTATATCTAGGTGGGCCTGCATAGCAGCCAGGCGTGAGTCTCACACGTGCGTCTGGAGGAGACATCTGGACTCACATGACAGTGGGTCAGACTGGAGGGTATAGGCAAAGCAGGGTACATTAACAGAGAGGATCATCTTTGGTTTCTCTTCCTCATCGAGGACAGAGGGCCAAGGGAGGGGGGTGGTGTCCCACCCAGGAGTGGCCTCATTGCTGAGGCAGTCATCGGCAAGGACCATAGAGGGATGAATGGTGGACATGGAAAGTTCTTGGGCAAGGGGTGTGGATTTGTTGACTCCCTCAAGGGAGGGAAGAGCAGAGTTGTCGAAGGAAGACATAGTGATGGAAGACTTGGTGGACAGGGAGTAAGACATGCTTTAGAGGAATATTGAAGGTTGGTAGAACTTGGTTGGTGATGCTCACGTAGAGACCAGCACATAGAGTTCTAAGGGGGAAAGACCTTGGGATGAAGCTTCTTATAGCTTCAAAGGATTGCTTGCACATGTTTAAACTCCCATTCAGGGAGCCAGGTGTCGTTGGCGGCAGTGAAACCATGCCAGTGGATGAGGAACTGTCAGTTGGCAGTGGAGCCCTGGTGGCATATGATCTTTTCAATTTTGTACTGTTCTTCTCCATTGATCAGATCAGGTGGGGGCAATGGGAAGTTAGGGCCATGTATGGAGTTCTCCTTGTAGGGAGTCAGAAGGGAGGCATGGAAAACTGGATGTATTTTCCACGTCTTAGGGAGACAGAGTTGATATGTGATTAGGGACAGTACTTTGGTAATGGTAAAGGGCCCTTCATGTTTCAGGGTAAATTTCAGATGAGTCAAGTTTTGTTTCAAATTTCTGGCCTCAAGCCAGACTTGATCTTCTTTCTCAAACAGAGTGAAATTCTTCTTGTTCTGAGAAGTCATGACTTGCCTAGCTAGTTCATGCACAGCAAGGACTTCTTGATGGGCTGCTGTGAGTTCTTTGATATGGTCCTTCACAGCAGGGAGATCCATGAGCAGGAGGACAGTAGGGATAGGAGTAGGTTCATATCCCATCATTAGGTAAAATGGGGATTTACTGGTGATGGAATGAGGGCAGTGATTGTGAGCAAATTCAGCATGGATCAGCTGATCAGCCCACATGGTGGGGTTATTTCCTGCAAAGATCCTTAGGTAGGTTTTGAGTTCTTGATTGATCCACTTGGTTTTCCCATCAGTCTGGGGGTAATATGCAGTGGATAATGCAAGGGAACATCTAAGAAGCCTACTGAGTTCTTTTGTGAAGCATGATGCAAATTGAGGGCCTCGATCAGAGATAATCTTTTCATAAAGGCTGAATCTAGGGTATACCTTCTTAAAATAGAGGATGGTAACATCCTCCACTGTGGCAGTTTTAGTGGTAGGGCAGAAAATAGCCCCCTTCAAAGATGCGTAGTTGGCCTAGACTATTACAGCCATGAAACCATTGGACTTGGGGAGATCTGTGATCATGTCATATGAGATCTGCTGAAAGGGGCAAGTAACAGTGGACTTGTTGGGGGTGAGCAGTGGGATTGTGGGGTGGGTGTTGACCTTGTGCTGCTGGCATAGGGCACAGTCCTTGACATACTTGCGAACATACTGGGCCAAATCAGGCCACCAGAACTTGCTTGCAATGAGCTGTCGAGTCTTAAGAAAACCAGGATGATCAGCAGATTTGTGATCATGACACCACTGGAGAATGGACTTACACAGCCCAGCAACAGGAGGGATATAGATATGACCCTGATAGGTCAAGACACCTTTGTGGAGCTGCCAATCACTCAGGCATGAGTGAAAGGCAGTGGGAATGGAGCCGTCAAAGGCTTGGAGCATCTATAGAAAGAGGGGATTGTCTTTAGATGTAGTCTTAATGTGATCCTGGGGTGCAGAGTCAATGAGCCAGATAAAAGTAGAGTCCAGAAGTAGCACTGTTTGGATGTTGTCAGGTGCATGCACAAGGAAATCTGGGTGGCAGGATAGGACATCAGGACCAGCTAGGAGGGACCTGGGGACATGGATCAATTTGTAGTCGAAGTCCAACAACCAGTGGGCTTGTCGACAGTTAAGGTTCTGGGGGGCGCAGAAGTATGTGAGGTTCTTGTGATCAGTAAAGACCTATACTGGGGCAGGGGATCCTTGGAGGAGATGGCACCAGGATTTCAGGGCTCAGATGACTGCAAGGAGTTTGTGGTCATGGATGTCATAGTTTTGTTTGGCCAGGGAGAACGACTAGAAAAGATATGAGCAAGGGTGCCAGGCACCATTCTCATTGGTCTGCAGAAGAATATCACCTGTGGCCATGCCAGAGGCATCAGTCATAATGGCAAATGGTGCAGATGGATTAGAAAGACGGAGGACCAGCTTGGAAAGGAAAAGTTCCTTGAGCTGGCAAAAGGATTCTTCCTGTTGGGGATCCCAGCTCCAGGGTTGCAACTTTTTAGTAAGGTTGATGAGGGAGCAAGCGATGGTAGAATAGTCCAGAATGAATTGCCTGTAGTAGTTGGCAAATCCGAGGAAAGACTGGACTTCTTTGATGGAGGTTGGTGCTGGCCAGGATGTAATCCTGTCGAGCTTAATGGGGTCCATGGCAAGCTTTCCTGGGGAGAGTACCATGCCTAGGTAGTCTACTTGTTCTGTGGTGAAGGAACATTTTGACAGTCAGAGATGGAGGTTGAGTTCTTCCATCTGTTGGAGGACTCACTTGGTTCATTTGATATGGAGTTGCTCATCAGGAGAGAAGATAAGGAGGTTGTCCATGTAAATGATGAGCCATTCTTCGGCAATTATATCCCTAAACAAATCGTTCATGAATCATTGGAACATAGCCAGGGAGTTGGTCATTCTGAAGAACATGACCATTGGTTCAAAGAGCCCCTTGTGGATAAGGAAGGCACCTTTCCATTGGTGTCCTTCCTTTATGCAGATGTTATCATAGCCCCAGCATATGTCAAACTTAGTGAAGACTTTTGCATCTTGCACTTTGTTGATAAGATCATCGATCCGGGATAAGGGATATGCATCTCAGATGGTCTACTCATTGAGCTTCCAGTAGTCCATACAGGGTCAGAGCTTAGGGTTTCCGGAGGGGTCAAGTTCTTTCTTCTGGATGAAGAAGAAAGGAGATGCTTGGGGGGAGTTTGAGGGATGGATAGCACCAGACCAGAGGTTCTCTTCTAGGAATGCTTTGGTGGCTTTGCATTCTCATGGAGATAGCAGGTAAAGCTTGCCTATCTTGGGTTTGAAGCCTTCCTTCAGGTTAATCTCGTGGTTGTAAGTTTGTTCTGGTGAAAGCTGTCTGATTGGTCGTTCCTCGAACACCTTTTGGAATTGCTCATACTTCACAGGGAGGGAGACTTCAGGTTTCTTGTTGAACTTGGCTTGTGCAAGCTGCATGGCCAAGGTGACTTTGGCGATGACCGGGGAGCCTAGAGGGTAGAACCATGATCCACACCTTTGGATTTGGCCTATGTGATAATGGTCGTGAGCTCTTTGACAGAACTTGCTCTCCAATTCTTCATCAAGATACTCATAAAGTCAAGCATGGTCAACACAGTTGACTTTGACTTGGCGTGGAGGGGTCCAGTTGAAGCTGGGTCTCTTGAAATGGTTGCTGTGTTCAGAGGTGGTGACATTGTGTTCCTGAAAAAGAATCTTGGACTGATCGCAGGATTCAGGGATGTCAATTATCTGCTTGGACCAGTTGATCTTTGGGTTGGTGGTGCAGAGCCAGAGGAGTCTAAGTATGACATTCTTACTTTCACAAGACATAATATGGAAGAGAACTTTCTGGGTAATCCCTCCAGTGTTGACATAGAGGGTGCAAGTGAATCTAATGGCTCTGTGGGCATTGCTGGATTGGTTGACATTCTGAATGGGGATGGGTTTCAGTAGTCTAGTAATGGGGAGTTTGTGCTTTCGCATGAAGTCCCAGTCTATGCATGAGATATCGGCTCCACTGTTGATTAGAGTGCGGGTGTCAATGGCTTTGAGGGTGTGCACAGGTATGATAAGCTGAACTGGGATTTGCATTGACTTGTGAGTCTCAGATACTAGTACATTAGCACATCTAGGAGGAGTCTGCATTGATGGGGTCCTCCATTCTAAAAATCTTTTTGGGAGAAGGAAATCCTAGCTACCGACTCAACTTCATCGTCATTATCCTTGCAGTCAGCTAGCTCAGGAACATTGTTCTTTTTAATCTTTCAGGTCTTCTTAGGATTCTTGGTAGGGGAGTTGTAGACCTTGCACTTCTTTGCTATATGGCCTATCTGGCAGCATCGGAGGCAGTGGCCTTCCTTGAAGCACTTCTGCCTTTCGGCTTTGGTGAGCTTAGGGGGAAGTTGGACAGTGTTGATGTCCATGGCATCGGGGTCCTTCTCTTCCTTCTTGGAGAGGTCAGTATGTATGGGGTACTGGGTTTCTTGTATTGCTGAGCAATCCCATGGGCCCATTGGTGGTGGGAGTTGAAGAGAGCCACCTTCTTATACCAGTCAGCAACTTTAGTCAGGGGGTTCTCCATTTGGAGAACATCAAACATCAGATCTTTGGGTATACCCACAGAGTAATAGGAGACTAAAACCAAATCATTGGTAACTCCTGTGGCAGATACTGTACCTTGGATCTAAACTGTGTGATATAATTAGCCAAGGAAGGGGAAAATTCACTCTTCTTTCCTGGGATCATTCACTTGATGGCAAGCCAAGTAAGCACATTGGTAACCAATTCTGAGTGGGAGAAAACTCCCTCAAAGTTGGAGACAAAATTGGACCATTTCCTGAGGGAGAAGCCTCCACCCAAGATCTTGGATTCTCTGAAAGTATCAGCCCAAGTGGTGGCTGTACCTTTCTTCATGAAGGATAGTACATAGGCAATTCACCTAGCATTGTTGTTGTAAATCTCAGTATTGATGGACAGGTATAACTATACCGATCTCAGCCAGGGCTTGGCTTTGGTAAGGTTTCTGTCAAAGTCATTGGGGACTCCAAAGTGGATTTCTGTGGACTTGGTTCCCATAGAGGGAGTCTGGGGCTGGGCAGTGGGTGGTGCCATGGCTGGGAAGATGTGACTGCTTTGAGTGATCGGTGTTGGTGATGGTGGGGTGGGGCTTCAAGGGATAACTGCTTCAGCTGAAAGCTGGTAAGACAGTAGTCTAGAGAGTTCTTGAGATTCTGCTTCCTCTTAGGGAGAGTGTAGATCAAAGTTGAGGTCAGGGTTATCAGAGTTCTCAGTGGAAACTTCTGAGTCTGATATTTCTGGGGATTCAGTGACTGGTGGTTCTGTGGCTCTCCACAAGGTGGAGATTGGTGGTGGTCATGCTGAAGGAGAGGGTCTACTCAATGGTAGCTGCAACATGGTAAGCTAGAGCTTTTGTTATGCTTGGCCCGGGTAGGGACAAATGTAGACTCAAGGGTAGCGTTCTGAGACTAAGGAGCACCAGCATTCTTGATGCTACAGTGTGACTAGGACCTTTGGGTGAGGAATACACTCACAGGGAGCATGCTCAGCATTGAAGGATACAATGAGTCTGAGAGGATGAGTCTTATCCCAGTCTTGGGAGATCAAGCATAGGAGTTATCTCAAGGATGTATTGAGTAGCTCTAGCTTAAGAGATACAAGTGTAAAGACTACTGTTTATATACTCGGGCCATGGAAGGTCAGAGAACTTCATGGAACGAGCAGGTGTACATGGAATAAAGAGAGATGTGACTTGGGGAAGTGTAAGGACTTGGGATGAGTTGAAACGAGTCACATCCACTGCAGATCTGTCAATCAGAGTCAATCAGAAGCAGCTGTCAAATGAAGATTATCATGAAACAGAGAAGTGGCCAGAACGGCCCAAAGTGACATATAACAGCAGGATCAATAATCAGAAATGAAATGTATGGTATGGTCCATGGGACAATGACCTACATGCCATGCAAGAGTAGCCTGGGTAACATCAGGTGAGATGGACAGCAGTCCATCAAGACTAATTGTAAAAAAAGAAAGAAAGAAAGAAAACAAATAGGGCCAGGTCAAGTCATAACACAACTGACCAAGTATTTACTTGACTGCACACTTTCTCCCCCAATCTGTGCTGGAGTTGCCATTGCAAAGCAAACCCTCAACCACTATTATGAACTGACAGACAGCTCTGATGTATATCAGATTGCAATGGATAAGCCTACTACACATTTACTAATATATAGTACATCTAAAATTATTGTCAGTTCTCCATCCCCATCACAAACTTCATTATTTCAAGCATGCAAAATGGGAGGATGAGTGGATTCAAACTGCTGAGAAACTTGTATGCAACAAATTCAAAGACTGTTATACAGCTAAGGAAGAGCATGACTCAGATGTCGAGGTAACTGAGATGCCATCTGTGAGTACTCTATTATGGATTGATTATCTGAGCCCACCAATGACTTGGAAATAAAAGCAGGGGAATATGTTTGACAATATGCCTTTCCTTGCTGCACCAAAACCTACTGATCTTGGAAATGACCACATTAGATATTTAGCTGCAGATGTCAAACATGTCACTAATACTCTTGCATGGTGGCATCAGTATCATACTATGCATTCTTGACTCTCCCAGATGGCATTAGATTATCTTAGTATTCCTGGTATGTCAAAATGAGTTACAAAGTTGCTAAAGCCTACTGAACCTTGTCAAGTCAGAGGACATGAATGCTGTTAGTGAGCTTTCGGAGGTTAAAGAAGAACAAGGACTGGAGGATGGTTGGGATAGAATTAGTTCATAGACTTTTCATGTTACATGTATTGTTATGTTTGTGGAATTGAAGACCCATGGGTATACCCTTGATGGATATGCCCATGGGTACCTTTATGCTGAGCCATGAATATACCCACACCCATGGTATGGGTATGGGTATATCCTGGGGTGTAGGTGTGGGTATCAGTACTGATATCCCAGGGTATACCCACACTATGCCCTAGTTGGAATAGTATAATAGTTTGGACCATAGACCATTCTAGAATCACAATTATGGATAAGATGAGATAAGATGAATACCATTATTTCTGATACTCCTCCTTGCTATTTCAATTGTAATTTGGGATATGGTGTGTAAGTCTGATGTAAAATCTGTTCAGCTTGAATTTCTGCCATGTGAGATTCTTCATAAAGATGTTGGCTAGCTGTTCCCAGATTGGAGTATAGTATAGCAATATCTCTCCACACTCCTGGATGGCATCACAGATGTAGTGATATGATATTCTGATGTGCTTTGAATGTCCTTCCTAAGCTGAGTTGGAAGTGAGAAAGATTGCACCTTGGTTGTCCACAAGTAGTGGTATAGTCTTCAGTGTAAAATCAAGTTCAGATAAGAGGTTCTGAATCCATGCAAGCTGTTTTGTGACTTTGGTCATTGCAATATACTCTGCTTCTGTGGAAAAATGAACAACTCTCTTTTATCTCCTTAGCAGCCATGAGATGATGCAGTCTGCAAACTCAATCATATATCCTGTTGTTAATCAGTGAGTTTTGATATCTCCAGTCCAGTCAGTATCACTGCAGGCTAGGAAGCCTTGTCACATAGATGATGTTCTCCCCTTGTACATAAGGCATACTATAGGGTTGAGGTACCAAGAAGGTAGTGAATGATGTAAAGTGCCATTTGGAGATGCTTCTCAGTTGGGTTAGCTGAGAATTGTGATATTTTGATGACAGCATACATACATATGTGATATTGGATCTTGTGCCTAGCATGGCATATAAGAGTGATTTGATAACTGATTGGTAGAGAGAGCATAGTTTGGAAGTTGTTACAGCCACTGTCATAGTTTCAGGAGACTATAGCAAATTTCCCAAAATTTCCATGGCTTTTTACAATGACTCTTACATATAGCCACTATCTATAGTTCCTACAACCTGAGAGCACTATATGCTCAAGTCCAGACTCTTAGTCCTGAGCCTAGACTACTATATGGCCTACACATGTTACTCTAGCCCTATACATGGCTACTAGTATCCTACACATGGCTATCCTACTCATGGCTAGTAGTACTCTATACATGGTTACCCTACATATGTTAGTCTAGACTCCCTCATGTACATACATAGCCTTCCACATAGCCTTAGCCTTACCTAGTCCTCACTCTAGCATAGCATTTTAAAGTCCAGTTGCATGACTGGAAAAAAATCCTGACCTAACTGAACTGTAACTTGTAGTATCAAGGAAATGGTTGGAAAATAATAATCCTTTATATAGCATTATCAATGCTATAAAGTCCTAAAATTTATATCATAATGATACACACATAGACAAGGCTATACAATCTATGAGAGCATTTATAGCATGGATAATATCCACTATTGTTATAAAGTTGATGATGTTAATTTGTATTAGTGTTGCCATGGCTTGGCAAACTGTGACTTGGCTTCTTCAAACTGGTAAAACTGAGTTAGTCAACAAGCCAAGCCAGTGCAAGCATATTAAAGTGGTGTTTGTTCACTGGCTTGGCTGGCTACCCAGCTCAAAACCAGTTTTATAGGACATACTGTATAGACAAGATGTAGCTAACCAGTTTGGAACTGGTTTTAAAAGACATATAGAGACTACAGAGTCCAGACAATATGTACACCCATCACTTGTACAACACCAATACAACAACAACAACAACAAAAATAGAATATGAAAGTAAATATATTCCTTGAATGTCCTATTGGGAATCATGGTATTCATATCATATCATTCTTATCTAAACCATGATTCCAGGCAGGTGTTACAGTTCAATTTCTATGAAGATAATTTTCACCTTACATGCTAAGTTCTCTTAACTTATCTCTTAACTTTTTCATCTTTTCATCTTATCTTCATCTTGTCAACATTTGACATCTTATCATGGACATTCTTTGTTTATCCTTATTGACACTTTTATAGAGTTCACTATATCTTAGATTCTTTAATCTCCATGCTGTGCATGGCTATGCACATTGCTTCCTTTTCACATTAAGTCTTCTTTCATTTCCTTTATGCTTCTCTTCCATTTTGTTCCTATGCTCTGCTATGCATCACACATCATGCTTCTCTTTTAATCTCTGCCTCATAGCCTTATGCCTTATGTTTCCCTCATGCTTTGCTATGCTGCCACATACTATATCCTTATTTAGCTTAACTATCTAACATGTACAAATAACTTACTATAGTATAAAAGACCAGAAGCCAAGCTGGCTAACACCAGTCTTGTTCTTCTGTTCATTCCCCTACAATGGTAGTGGGCGCGGCAGTAACAACAAGGGTTGAGGACAACGGTCCAATAAACCTAAACTCGTGAACTTGTACTTGGACCTCAGGCATGTCCTTAAACTGCACTTGGCCAGACGATCCTGGCATATGATGGAGCTACGTGCTCACCACTCCATGTTCCTCAATGAGCTGCTGTCTACAGCTCATCTCACCATGACAATATCCTCTGGGATGCCATGAGCTCCCACTCCTACGATGTTGGGCAACATGCCCACTACCTATCCTTTCCACGACAAGCCCCTTGCATCATTCTACCTGGCAGCAAGGTTACATAATGCTCACCTGTGGCTGCACCACTTGTATTCCTCTTACGAAGTATGTTTACAATTATGCTAGCATGGACTTACAATAAGCCCCTGCCACTATGATACTTACAACGTCACATGGTTGCCCATGCAATGTTTGTATCCACTACAATACCATGTTATACAGTTATAGAGACACCATATGTTATGGTTACACAAGCTCTCATGTAGTACTAGCACATTATGGTGTTACAACAGTAGTAGATTATGATAGTCTATTAGTATTACAATATATCTGTTCATGCCCCAATCATCTACTTGAGATCCTGTCTAAGGATTAACACCAGTCAGACTTTGGCTCTACACCTCAGTTGACATACTCCCCTCTGGAGCTTAGGTGCTCTATGCTAGGGTGACTATGATTATCCATCTCCACTCTAGCCCAGTATAAAGGTACTACAACATTTGCAACATAGTCCAGCTCCTCATGACGACCGCTCAGTGCTAGATGCTTTGGGTTGTTTCAGCAGGTCTGGATAGAGGCCATTACACTATATCATTTACTCATCATATATGACATCATAGATAACAGATATCTTATCATTCAATAGGATGACAGCTGACTGAGAAACATCTTGGCATTACCAAGACTATTTCTAATACATTACAAATGTATTACTCATACAGTCCATGACATTCCCTAATGTTCCATGGACTTACCTATTACAATAGAGATATACATACATACATATATATATACAAAGACAGTTCACTATAAGTAGAACCACACCTCACTCATATAATATAAGTCTTCTTCCTACTTGGAAATCCAGTCAGCTATCAAGACTTCAGCTAAATGCTTCACTCAACCTCACTACTCTTCAAGAGTGAGTATCTCCCACCCTATGGTTCACTCCTTCCCTCATTGCCCTCAGCTGTGCATATGGAATATACCTGTGGTATTTCCATATGTCCATTATACAGAGGCCAGACTTTTCAGGCAACCTCTCAAGTAGCCATATTTGGGTTTGGCATTGAATGATAATATTTGAACATGGTTGAGGAAGGCAAGTAACAGTGTGGGGATACTATACACTGATATAGCAAGGGAAAGTGTGGCATTTAGAATCTATGATGAGCTCTCTGAATGCTCTTAAGGGAAGGGAGCAAGGTATCCCAGAGATAGATGAGAATGTAGGCAAGTGATTTGAGATCATTCTGACATGATAATTGAATGCCAAGATGGGTGTTCACAGATGCAAAGAATTTTGTACCTACAAAAGGCAAATGCTCCTTGAAAGAAATATGATGATGAGTTTTGTGATCTTAGTAGGGACCCAAAGTCAATCAAGTAGGTATTTGTAGGATCCAAGTTAGTAGTGAGCAGGAGATTCAATGGCTTATATTGCAGTGAATAAAGTCATGACTATGTATGAATTCAAGGCAAGACATCTGCAGAAAATCAGATGATGCAACAACTGAGTATGTTTAGATGCTGAACTTACTATTCAACAACCTATGGACACAACCATTTCAGGAGTAAGCTTGGTTTGAGAAATGAGGTCCTAAAGGGATAAACCTAAATGCTCCAGGACTACTGCATGAAGGCTGGAATCAGTTCCAAACCAATGTAAGTGAGAGATATCAGGTCCTCCTGTGAGGGATTTATAGGCACAGTGTTCCTGCTCAAGCACTCTCCTGAACTCAGAGCACTGCAGTTTCACAACCACATCTAACCTTGAGAATATGTTCTGTGCAGAAAAAATGTCTCCTAGGAGACAGTGGCAGTGGCAGCACTTTCAGTGAAGTGAGAATTGACTGGGTGAGTACATACAGTGGCTCAAACAACTGTCCCAATGTTTGCATGTTTTTCACTAATTGAAGTGTATTAACTCTACTACAGGTAGCCTGAGGCTTTAACTATTAGTAGAGGGAATGAAGCTCCTGCTCTTAGCTACAAGTCCATCTCTTGGTCAACATATTTGGATAGGATCTGATGGAATGGTAGTCATATCAAAATAAAAACTCATTGGGATGGTTGTTTGACTTTGAACTTCTATTACATATATCAGATCCTAGAATGCTGTAAAATGATTAGATGTCTTATGTAATGACACTATTATGTTACCATTATGCAATAAGTTATGGCACAACTGATATCAACTCTGCCATCATCAGTATATTTCTTTATTACTATTATACATCATCTCTCTTCTGATTGAAGAGAGAATATTATCTGTCTTGCTATTTTTTATCTTTCCTATAGGCAAATCACATTCAAAACTGGCATAGGGGAGGCTACTATGATTAAGGTCCTTCAGGAAGCTTATTCAGAGATAGAGAACCATCATGGTATCCATGCATTCATACTCTCTTCTACCAATAAGTATGCTATTGACCAACAAATTGTTACTACCAAGGACAGGGTTGTAGTTGAAGTCATTTATTTCATTGGTTCCATCATCAGAAACCCTGTATCCTCACAGATGGTAAGGAATACCATCAAGAAGGTCTCACTAAAGGCTGGAGTAAAGCAAAACAAATCTTTTGCCTGTTACTCATGGAACAAAGAGGTTGCCTTTGCTCTCAAGTATCAGCATTGGACTGTAATGGACTGGAAATGACCCAGATGATTAGATAAGACCAAAACCAATAGAACTAGGTCATATGAACAGGAATACGTGGAGAAAGGAACAAAAAGGGGCTTATTTTCAATGAGATTACAGATATAGTCAAGTATGGAAGAGGTTTACCAATGGTATGGGACTGTATTGGGTGGAATAGTATGGGAGTTTTGAGTGAGGTTGAGGGAAAGATGGATGATAAACAGTATGTGGACATTTAGGAGGCAGGGTTACTACAGAACATGAAAAATTTTGGACTTTCTTGAAATAAAGTCATTTTTCAGAAGAAGAATAATTTCAAGTATACCTCTAGAAAAGCTCAAATTTGCTTTGATGAGCAATCAATCAAGCTTTTGGATTAGCCTTCATGGTTGTTAGATGTCAAAGCCATTTAACCTACTTGAAATCATCTCAAAATATACCCTCTTGGTTATAAAAGAGTTTCTATGGAGATTTATCAATTATGAAATAAGGTGGTACTGGAGTGGGGGAAGAATTTTGTGGAAGAACATCAGAAATGGATACAAAGCATTTCTAGAAGGATTTGAGCAGTTAGCAAGGTCAGGGGAGGTTATACCAAGTACAAAATGCCCTAGTATATGCAAAGTCAAACAACTGTTCCAATGAGTTGTCATTTAGATCCTATCCAAATATGTTGACCAAGAGATCAATTTGAAGCTAAGAGTAGGAGCTTCATTTCCTCTACCAATAGTTAAGGCCTTGGGCTACCTGTAGAGTTAGTACATTTCAATTAGTGAAAAACATGCAAATATTGGAATAGTTGTTTGAGCCACTGTACCTCGAGAACCTCCACCAATTTTACTAGACAACTTGAACTTGCTGTTGATTCATAGAGAACCTGCTTGGAGTGTCAGGGATGAGATGGAATTTTGAATCAATATACTGTTGGACTGAAGTGTGGAGTTTGGTGGAAGTGGTCCTATTAGGAATCAGCACAAATTTCAGCTGTAAGTGGTTGGGCAGTGGGCTTATCAAGTCAGACCTGTCACTAATGCTTTTGCAAGTTGTGGTGCCAAACTGTAATGTTTGCATTGCTAGTACAGTTTGGAGGTCAAAACTAGAACCAGACCAAACCTCTGAGCTCTGATGCTGAAGAGTAGGGTGTTTTTCAATGTATTGATGGTGACATTCAATCAACTTTGATGTGGCTGAGTTTCAAAAACCTGTCACTCAGCATGACACTCACACACTATCAGATAATCATCATTCAATTATCATAGTTGTTATCCTATTATATTACTCTACCTGCTAGCTATGAAAAATGAGAATGGTTGATGAGTCAGGAATCCATCAAATATAGAATCAATCTCCTAAGTTCCAAGTCCTTCAGATGAGTCAGTCATCATCCTTGGCCTTGTGGCTCTTGCCCTCAGCCTTGCAAATTTCCTTGCCCTCTGAGTCAATTCCCAAAGCAACCAAAAGGATATTGAGTGACTCATCTGCCTGTCTTATATTCTTTATGAACAACCTGCTGAGAGGGTCCTCAGGTCCAGCCTCCTCAAGGTCCTTCTCTTCAATAAGTTGACTGGCTGAAAAGTCAAGGTGCAATTTCTTGTAAAGGAATTTGAGCATTTGCAATGCTTCCATCAATGCTGGTTTGATGCAATTCCTCTTCTTTGTGTCCATCTCTACACTAGACAAGAATATGTGCTTGCATAGTACAGTACTTTCTTGAATGGGGAGATAGTTCATGGCCATTGAGAAAAGTGTTGGGTAAGTGGCTTTGTTCATCTAAGTGGAGATGCCACATGTAAGCCTCATTAATTGTACAGATAGTCTGAGATAGAGTAGATGCTTACCTCCCAAAATTGTAATTATCCATGTCTCAAGGAACTTTCATCTTTAGATAGAATGTTAGTTCATCTTCAATAGGTCTCCTGAAGTCTCTGTTTCCAGACAAATTGTTGTCATCATTGTTGTCATCATCATCTCCAAGCCCATAGTCATATCAGAGAGTATTCTATTTCTTTGGTGAAGTGAGGCACATAGGTTCTTCCTCATTGGATGTAACAGGATCCTCAGTCAGCTGGTTGTGATACTCAGTTATCTGTGAGCACTGATAACATGTTAATATTGCAGTCAAATGTTGATGTGACAACACTGTGATATTGGTTATGCCACTTACCATTGAGTATACAATCTTCATTGTCTCTTCTACATCATCAGGCACCCAGTACTTCTTGATCCACTTGAGTCACTTATTCAGATTCAGAACTAGTGCACACTTGATCCTGAGACATATGACCCAAGTAGGGTTATGCATAGACCTGAGGGTAATATATCTTCTAGGGCTCTTGCTATGGCAGCCTCAAGGAGAGGACTGACAAAGGTAAGAGTAGGATGAGAAGGTGAGTTCTCACATTCTAGGATTACATGGTAGGTATATGGTTGAGGGGCTGAGTGACCTTCCAGATGAGGTCAATAAGAAGGCAGTTGGATTAATAATGGGTGTCTATGATCTAGGAACTATGGTAGATCAGGTAGACTAAGCTAAGGTACAGTGGGAACTGGGATGCCTATTATATAGGGGACTAAGGTGTGCACAGACCAGTATTTAAGCAAGGAAGACAGGCTGTGGTCTAGCTAAGTAGGGGAGATATGCTGAACAGATGAAGAGTGCACATCTCTAAGGAAACAGTGAAGTATGACTCAGGTGAATGAGTAATGAAATGAGTCATACATGCTGTGGATCTGTTGATCAGGAAGTGTCCTGTTGATTAATGATCTCAGCTAAGTGAAGAGAAGTACTGCCTATGATATTAATGAGGCATGCATGGAGCATGTGATCTAAAAGAGGCTGAAGGCAAAGAAAAGGTGTGGTTGCCATTGTCAATGATGGGATTTAGATAGGAGATATCCATGGATATGTGAGTCATCCTACTGAGGATCTGGGACTGGGTCCAGTCATAAGGCTGGAGGTTCTGTTGGAGAACCAAGGGACTGGGACTCATGTGAGGAAGAGTCCAGAGGTAGTGGATATGTTTGGAATGAGGCCTAATGTTGGCAGTGCATTGAAATGACTGAACACCTTACTAGGATGCTAAGCCTTCAAGAGGTCAAGTTGGGTGTGACTTGTAGCACTGGAGTGTAAGAGAAAACTCCAAGAGGACAAGATTGGGAGGCCAGTCAAGTCTCTGGGAGGCTTTATCTACTATTCTAAGGTTTACAGGTGTGTACACTAGATCTATGATATGCTATGCTACAATGGAGACTGTTATACAGTGACTTCCAAAACCTTTGCAATGCCTAACCCCAAACTGGGGCACTTTGTGCCCTGCAATCACACGTGGGAATTTCGCTTAGCTTTGGTGAGAACAAATAAAGTACAAACCTGTGGCTACAACTTTGTCCCCAGGGTCATGTGATTTGGATCAGTGGCTGTGAGGATATGTGCATTTCAAAACAGCAATACCATTGCAATAGTTTTGCACCTGCCAGTGAACAAGGTGAAATCAAGCATTAGTTGATGATGTTTGGTCATACAAACAAAGGTACACA
>JBBPSV010000025.1:0-50459 GCA_038093795.1 Retiboletus fuscus
TCCGTGGGAGTATCGACCTACGTGCTGCGTGAGAGTAGTCTGGGTTAGGCCAGACGAGATGGATAGCGATCCATCGAGACTAAGCTAAGTAAAATAAAAGAAAGAAATGAATGGGGCCAGGTCAACTTGTAACACTGGGTTTTTGCCCAGGCTGAGCCTTCTTTTTGATGAAGAAGAAGGGAGAGGCCTGAGGGGATTTTGAAGAGGAGATCTTTCCAGAAGCTAGGTTTTCATCAATGAACTTGTCTGTAGCCTGTTGTTCATCAGTGGAGAGGGGGTAGATCTTGGCAATATGGGGGACAAAGCTCTCCTTGAGATTAATGGCATGGTCATAGGGACGAGATGGGGGAAGCATGTTTGCAGCTTCTTCGGCAAAGACTTCTTTATATCTGAGGTATTCTTCAGGAAGTGAGGAGGCCACTGGTGCATCAGGGGAAAGTGTGAGGGTGGATGCTATGGAGAGACGAGAGATAACAGGGGCTGGGATGAATCGTGAGCCACACCTAATGATTCGGTTGATGGTGTACTGGTCGTGGGCATGGGTTAGGAAGTCGCATTTATCTTCCCATCCATTGTAGGCATAGAGACATTCATCCTGCACTGAATTGACGAAGACATGACGAGGTGGTGGTCTCTGAGGGATGATGAGTTTTTCCTGACACTGGTATGCCCCTTGATGAAGGGAAAAGAGGAGTTTGGATTCGTCGGTGGTTTGAGTGATCTGGAGGGTTTTCTTTTCCCAGTCAATGATGGGGTTGACCTTTTGAAGCCACGGGATCCCAAGGAAGAGGTTATCCTTACTTAAGTGCATGATGTGGCAAGAGATCCGATGTACGAGTCCCTCAATGGAGATGAAAAGGTCAGCAGAGTACCGGATAGTCCCTTTGTTATTGATGGTTCTGTCAGCATTCTTGGCGTAGACTGGGTGGTCCAGTTTAGTTAGGGGAATCTTGTGCTTCTTGGCAAAGCCCCAATCGAGACAGCAAACATTGGCTCCGCTGTCGACTAGGGCTCAAGTGTCAACGGTTTGCAAGGTGTGCGAGGGAATGATAACTTGTACTGGGATTTGCATAGATTTCATAGTAGAAGTTACAAGTACCGAAGCACTAGGGGATGTAGACATTGAAGCAGGTCCCCACTTTAAAAATCCTGGGAAAAGGCGATTCTTCTAACAGCTACCCCATCCTCATCTTCGTCAGCATCATTGGGGATTTCTTCTAGCTTTGGAAGGTCCGAAGTGGTGACCACTTTGACCATGGGTTTCTTTCCTTTGGAGAACTTTGGGCAACTAGTTGAGAGGTGTCCTCCTTTCCTGCATTGGAAACACAGGTTGTTTTCAACGCAGCACTTGCGTTTGGCAGGGGTGAGCTTAGGGATGGGGGTGGTCCATACGACGTCTACTTCCATGGCATCTGGGTCAGGAACAGCTGTTTTAGGAGTGGCAGGAATTCCGTGAAAAACCTTTCCACTTCCTTGTTTCACAAGGTCTCTAGCCCACTCTTTTATGGCCGTGAAATAAGCGGCCTTGGTGTACCAGTCCTCAATTTTATCAGGGGGGTTTTCCATACTCTAAATCTTCCACATAAGGGGTTCCAGGATTCCGATGGCGTAGTAGCTGATGAGGACATTGGGGTCAGTGACCTTGAAGATGGCGACATGATTTTGAAAATGGGCTGTGTACTCGGTGAGAGAAGGGGAGTAGTCTCCGTGCCTATTCTTGACCATCTTGGTTGTCGCTAGCCAGTGAAGGCTGGAGGCAATGGTGTCCTTCTGGACGAAGGATTTAGAAAAGGAGTCACAGAAGTCAGTGAAGGTTCCCAGGTTGAGTGTGGCCTGAGCAAGGATCTTTTGTCTGAATGTAGTGGCCCAGACCTTGGCCGAGTCTTTTTTCATGAAGGATAGGGTGTAAGCTACCTTCTTGGTATTGGTGTTGTAGACTTCAGAATTTACTGCTAGGTAAAAGGTGACTGTTCTGAGCCAGTCTTCGGCCTTGGTGAATGATCCATCAAAGTCTTCGGGGGTTCCGAGGTGGAGCTCAGTGGGTTTGGAAATTGGGGTGGCTGGCATTGTGGGCGCAGTGGGGGCAATTGGTGGAGGTGGGTACAAGAGCGGAAATCCTTCAAAGGGAGGATTACGGACTCGGGGAGTAGGCAACAGTGGGGTTGGTTCCCTGGGAATGTTGAGTCCAGAGGAAAACTGGTGTCGGAGGATAAGTTCTTCTTCAGATCCGAAGAGAGTATCAAGGTCTAGGTCCAGGTTGGTTTCCAGGGAGGACGCAGTATCTGGGGGTGCTTCTGACTTGGATTGGTCGGTAGGAGGGGGGTCCCGAGGTCTGGACCAGTGGAAATCAATGGAGAGGCGATGAGACGCTATGATAGTTCAAGGATTTGAGGGATCTGCTCATGTAGAGCACGCTCAAGAATCAAGTGAAGATTGTGGGCCTACAACGGAGGTAGTCCACACAAGAAGAAGCTTGATGTTACGTTTTTCCCCTGTTTTGCCTCTACACTTTCCTTGACCTTGACCTTATGCGCACCTTTTACCTTGAACTCTGTCGTCTCACTGTTCAAGCCCCGCCCGATGACATCTTTTACCTCTGTATTACTCACACTGTTCTTAGACATTCGCTCGACTTCCATGCTTTGTAAACGCTGACTCACCATTTGTTCTTCAGTGTTCTATCAGGATCTTTATCTGACTCATCCTTGTTCTATGACGTTCCATCCCATTCTATTCGATTACCACGGCTCGTCTATTTAAACCGTAGTACTCAACCTGTAACACTAAGCTTGATCTTCTCAATTCAACGAGTTCTTGCGGACTTCGTCTGATCCTCTCGCCTCAACCTTCGTCCACCCTTTGAGTCTATCTCTAGGGAAGCCCTCTAGTAGCACCACGGCTAGAGGTACTTTGCGTCGTCCAAGCTTCCGACATTACGTCCGCTTGACTCCTTTGAGATCACGCCTAGCCTACGGCAAAGCATAACACTTGATCTTTTGTTATGCTTTGCTGTAAGCCAGGCACGATCTCAAAGGAGTCAAGTGGACGTTGGTGGTATTGGAAGCTTGGACGACAATGTAGAGTGACTCTAGCCATGGGGCTACTAGAGAACTGCCCTTGCTGGAAGGCGAAGGGTGGACAAGGACTGAGGCGAGGGATCTGACAAAGTCTGCAAGAACTCGTTGGATGGAGAAGATCAAGCTTAGAGTTACAGGTTGAGTGCTATGGTTTAAATAGGTGAGCTATGGTAACGAAATAGAACAGGATGGAACATTGAGGAACAAAGATGAGTCAGGCATAGAACTAGGTAGAATGCTGAGGAATACAGGTGAGTCAGCATGTGCGAGGCATAGAAGTTGAGGGAATGTTTGAGAACATATGAGTAATACAGAGATAGAAGATGTTGTCAGGCAGGGCTCGAACAGCGAGGTGAGAAAGTACAAGGTGAGTGACAAGTATAAAGGGAAGGCATGGTAGAAAGGTAGTAGAGGGAAAGAAAAATGTAACAAAAGGACACTTGATACCCCTCTCTGTCACCGAACAAGAAGAAGTTACCGTCTTCATCGATGATCAATTACAAAAGGGATATATCTGCCTGTCCAAATCTCCTCAGACGTCCCCCGTATTCTTCCTACCAAAGAAAGATGGAAAGAACCGTATGGTACAGGATTACTGATACCTCAACAAAGGAACGATACGAAATAATTATTCTCTATCCCTAATCTCCCAACTTGTCGACAAACTAAAAGGGGCTAAATTATTTACCAAGATGGATCTAAGATGGGGATACAACAATGTACGCATCAAAGAAGGAGACGAATGGAAAGCTGCCTTCGTTTGCTTCCGAGGCACCTATGAATCCCTCGTTATGTATTTCAGACTTTGTAACCCCCCCGCCACCTTCCAAGCGATGATGAATGAAATCTTTGCTGATATGGATGATGTGGTCATGGTATATATAGACGATCTAATGATATTCACAAAAACTGACGACCCTGAAGAACATGATCAAATCATACTAGAATTTCTCAGGGGACTCAAAGAAAATGATTTATTCATAAAACCAGAAAAATGTGTCTTTAAGGCCACCGAAGTTGAGTTCCTTGGAATGATGGTTGGAAAAGATGGAGTTCGCATGGATGAAACAAAAGTAAAGGCTATCCTAGAATGGCCTAGACTGAAGAATGTAAAAAATGTAAGAAGTTTCTTAGGGCTAGCAAACTTCTACAGACAATTCATCAAGGACTACTCAAAAGTCACTCGTCCTCTTCATGACCTCACAAAGAAGGATGTGAAATTTATCTGGGAAGATTCCCAACAAAACACCTTCGAAAGACTAAAAGAAGCTTTCACTACCGCTCCAATTCTGGCATTTCCAGATCTCAATACCAAGTTCCGCATTGAATGTGATGCATCAGACTATGCCACTGGAGCCATTTTATTGATGCTCAAAGATGATAAATGGCACCCTGTTGCCTATTCCTTCCACAGCTTCTCTCCACAGGAACAGAATTACCCAATCACTGATAAGGAGATGTTAAGCATTATTCAAGCATTAGAGCAGTGGCATCACTACCTAGAAGGAGCACAACACCCCTTTGAGATCTGGAACGATCACAAGAACCTAACATATTTCATGACCAGCCAAGATCTCAACCGTCGGCAAGCCCAATGGGCTTAATATCTATCACAATTCAATACACTCTGGTACTACAAACCTGGTGCATCCATGACGAAAGCTGATGCTCTCTCACAAAGAAGTGACCACACAGAGGGCATCGAAAACAATAATAAAGGAATAACTCTTATCTCCCCAGAGAAGATTAGATCAAACCACGTTCTGATCTTTGATGAAGAGTCTAACTTAAAATCTAAAGTTTTCAAAGAAGTCTGCAAACTCTCGGAAATGGAAATCCTTGAGCTATGCACCACACACACCATTTGCAAAGAACGTGATGGTTTACTCTACAATGAAAAGGGACGCTTATTCATCCCTGAACCCCTATGCCTTGAGGTGCTTGCACTTCATCACAACTCTCCTGTCACTGGACACCCCGGATATGAATCGACATGAGAACTCATCTCACAGTCCTATGTATGGCCGAAGATGAATCTATTTATAAAATATTACATTTCGTGATGCAATAGATGCGCTCGCTTTAAGGGTTCCAACCAGGCACCCTCTGGATTATTAGTTCCACTGGAAGCTCCTGATCGACCCTGGGAACACATATCAGCAGATTTCACTACAGATCTCCCCCTTTCCCACGGCTTCGATTCTATTCTGGTAATAGTTGACAGGTTCTCCAAAGAAGTCGAATTCATCCCTGCTCTAAAGACATGGACCACCCTAGATATGGCAAAAAACTATCTCACGCACGTTTGGAAGCATTATGGCCTTCCAAAATCCATCATCTCTGATTGTGGACTGCAGTTTGCTTCCCAAGTAATGCAGGACATCTGTCGCAGGCTCAACATTCAATCTAAGTTATCCACCGCTCACCACCCTCAAATGGATGGTCAAACAGAGCACATGAACCAAGATCTCCAACAGTATCTCTGTATGTTCTGTGCAGAAAACCAAGATCAATGGGTCGATTGGCTCCCCATCGCCCAGTTTTCCATTAACTCTAAAGTCTCTTCCATGATGAAGTCATCCCCTTTCAGCACCACCCTCTCTTACGTACCCCGGATGGGCATCAGACCTGGTAGTTCTAAAGCCCCTGCCATGGATTCATTTGCCGATAAGATGGATCTCATATGCAATAATTTATTAAAAGCTCAACAGCGCATGAAAGCCCAAGCTGATAAACACTGGACTGCTGCTTCATCTTACAAAGTCAGAGATAAGGTTTGGCTTTCTATGGACAACCTCTGTCTTACATGCACTTCACGTAAACTATCTAAAAGATGGCTGGGACCCTACCAGATAACCAAACTGGTTGGCACGAATGCAGTAGAGCTGCATCTCCCACACTCGATGAGGATCCACCCTGTCATTAACATCTCACGAGTCAAACCGTACAAGGAAAGATTACCGGGGCAATGTGCCACAAAACTGGGACCTGTTTCTGTGACAGAAGACCATGATGACGAATGGAAACTGGACCACATCATCGATTCTTGCTTGTGAGGACACCATCTAGAATATCTTATTCATTGGAAGGGCTGGTCTGATGAAGATCAGACTTGGGAACCAAAGTCTAACCTGACACACACTGACACAGCGATCCGGGACTTCCATAAGCGTAATCCAAATGCTCCTCGTCTCCTCTGTATGTCACAAGCCGACTTCCACTCTCTCTTTATGCATGTTAATGTGCACAAAAATCCAAATGATCCTAATGCTCTCTTTAAATGCCTGGAATGTGATTCATAGCAGGGGGGTAGTGTTACAATTGGTACTCTATGACGTCCCAATCCTAATGGATTTCCACTAAGTCCTTATATCTTATCTTATCTTCTTATCGCATCAAATGGATGCTCATGCGCCATCTAATCATGGACGCTTTTGTTTACTTTCTCACCAAGATGCACTATCCGGCAAGCACAGCTTTCTCTTATCTTTCATTTCCATGCTGTGCTTTGCTGTGCACATTGCCTCTTTCATTTCCGTTATGCTTCTCTTCCATTCTATTCCTGTGCACTGCTGCGCATTACACATCATGCTTCTCTTTAATCTCCGTCTCACAGCCTTATGCCTCATGCTGCCACATACTATGACCATATGTAGTTAGTCACCAAACATGTACATACAATACGTTTTGATATATAAACCCAGAGAACTTGCTGGCTAACACCAGTCTGGTTCTTCTGGAGATTTCCCCAAAGTCTCTACACTAAGAGCAATACTCCCATTCCACTACTCTCATATGCTCTAGCCTAGCATAAGGGCCACTATGAAGTTAAAACCGCAACTTAGTCTACCACCTCACGATGACCACTTAGTGCTAGTCATTGGGTTGTTTCAGGAATAGCCTCCACTTGGGCTGATACCTTCTATGAATCTAAGATTTCTGTAGGCACATTTCCACTGGGAAAATGATCTGATTTTGTTACAGACTTCAACTTGACCTTCACCAACACCAAGTTGATTACCAACACCATCACTTGGCTTGCCACCAAGAGGATGATCCAAGGGAAGAAGGGTGAGTACTCCCCTTCTTTGACTAACTACACCACCCAATTCAGGTCTAAGGTGGTGGTTGCCAGTCTCAAAGAGGATTCCATCCTTATTAGCTATTACCCAGCCAGGATCTCTGAAGACCTGATGTTCAATGTTCTCAGAATGGAGAAATCCTCAGACAAGGTTGCTGACTGGTACAAGAAGGCAGCTCTTTTTGACATACACAGATGTTGAGCATGAGACATTGCTTAGCAACACAAGAAGCCTGGGGCTAATTATATGCCCCACTACCCTAGTACCTCTAGAAAGGAAGAGAAGAACCCTAACACCATGGATGTCAATGTGGTTCAACTTCCCCCTAAGCTCACTGAAGTTGAATGCCAGAAATGCTTCAACAAAGGTCATTGCCTTCATTGTCACCAACCTGGCCATGTTGCTAAAGACTGCAAAGTCTACAATGCCCCTAAGAAGGCTCACAAAGTGAAGAAGGAAGAGATCCCTGTGCTGACTGACTGCAAAGATGATGATGACAAAGGAGAGTCAATAGCAAGGGTTGCTTTCATCCAAAAGGATTTTTAGAACAGAGGACCCAGTCAACATGGACTCCTCCTGTTACATGTGCACCTATACTTGTATCAGAGCCTTGCAAATCCATACAAATCCATTTCAACTCATTGAGTCATTGCACACTCTTAAAGCCATTGACACCCATACTCTAATTGATAGTGGTGCAAACATCTCTTGCATCGACTGGGGCTTCATATGCAAACACAAGCTCCCTACCACTCACCTCAACAAACCAATCCTAGTTCAAAACATTGACCAATCTAATAACAAGAATGGTACAATCTATTTCACTTGCTCCCTCTTCACAAACATCAGAGGGATTGCACAGAAAGTCCTCTTCCATGTCATGTCCTATGAAAGCAAGAATGTCATCCTAGGACTTCCTTGGCTCCATACCACAAACCCCAAGATTGACTGGTTCAAACAGATGATTGACCTCCCTGAGTCTTGCCATCAATCCAAGACCCTCTTCCTAGCATACAACTGTGCTATCTCTACCAACAGTGATCTTTTCAAGAGATCTAGTTTTGACTGGACCCCACCTTGCCAAGTTAAGGTCAACTGCATTAACCATGCCTGGCTCTATGAATTACTCGATGAAGAGTTGGAGAGTCAGTTCTACAAATGGGCATATGACCATTACTGCATCAGGAGACTCCAGAGATGCAGATCTTGATTTTACCCTTTAGGTTTACCAGTCATTGCCAAGATCACCTCAGCCATGCAACTCACTCAGCAAGAGTATGCCAAGAAACCAGAAGTTGTCCTACCTCCAAAGTATGAGCAGTTCTGGAAGGTGTTTGAAAAATGACCCCTTGGATGACTCCCCCCAGAATGCTCCTATGACCACAAGATTAATCTCAAAAAAGGCTTTGAGCTAAGGATCAGCATGCTATATCCACTGTTTTTGACAGAATGAGAAGCAATGGAAGCCTTCTTAGAAGAAAATCTCCAGTCTGGAGCTATTTGACCTATGAACTCCCCCAAGCATCTTCTTTCTTCTTCATATAAAAGAAAGACCTAGACCCTCAAGAGAATCTGAAGCTTAGACCCTGTATGGACTATTGGAAGCTCAATGAGCAGACAATCTGAGATGCTTACTCTCTTTCTCACATTGAAGACTTCATCAATAAGATGCAAGATGCTAAGGTTTTCACCAAGTTTGATGTCCAATGGGGATATAACAATGTTCAAATCAAAGAGGAACATCAATAAAAGAGGGCCTTCCTCACTCACAAGGGACTCTTTGAACCTATGGTTATGTTTTTCAGCATGACCAGCTCTCCTACCATATTCCAGCAATTCATGAATGATTTTTTTAGGAACTTGATCTCTGAAGGATGGCTTGTCATCTATATGGATGACCTCCTCATCTTCTCTCCTGATGACAAACTATATGAGGAGCAGACTAAGAGAGTCCTTCAATGAATGGAGGAATTAGACCTTCACCTCCACCTCTTCAAATGCTTCTTTGCTGTGACTGAGGTCAATTACCTCAGTATGATCCTTAGCCCCAGCAAGCTTGCTGTTATGGTTCAATTTCTACAACACTTAATTTTCACCTTATATGCTAAGTTCCCTTAACTTATCTCTCATCTTTTCATCTTATCCTTATCATGTCAACAATTGACATCTTATCATTGACTTCTTTGTTTACCTTTATTGACACTTTTATAGAGTTCACTATATCTTAGATCTCTTCATCTCTGTGCTATGCATGGCTATGCACATCACTTCTATTTCATATTAAATCTTCTTTCATTTCCGTTATGCTTCTCTTCCATTTTATACCTGTGCTCTGCTGCATGTCACATATCATGCTTCTCTCTTAATTTCCACCTCATAGCCTTATGCCTCATGTTTCCCTTCTGCTTTGCTATGCTGCCACATACTATATCCTTATTTAGCTTACTTACCTAACATGTACAAATAACTTACTATAGTATAAAAAGTCAGAAGACAGACTGGCTAACACCAGTCTCATTCTTCTGTGTGTTCCCCAATCATCTACTTGAGATCCTGTATAGGATTAATACCAGTCAGACTTTGGCTTTCCTCCTCAGTCAACATACTCCCCT
Source organism: Retiboletus fuscus (assembly GCA_038093795.1). NCBI lineage: Eukaryota > Fungi > Basidiomycota > Agaricomycetes > Boletales > Boletaceae > Retiboletus > Retiboletus fuscus. The sequence continues at coordinate 9,772 of JBBPSV010000025.1, forward strand.
TTGGAGCTTAGGTGCTCTATGCTAGGGTGACTTCGTTTATCCATCTCCACTCTAGCCAAGTATAAGGCCACTAAGAAGCTACTTCGCAATCTAAGTCCATTCCTTCACAATGACTGCTCAGTGATAGACGCATTGGGTTGTTTCACTTGCCATGGACCCCATCAAGCTTGATGGGATCACCTTGGAGCCTGTACCCACCTTTGTCAAAGAAGTCCAGTCCTTCCTTGGATTTGCCAACTACTACAGGCAATTCATCCTAGACTCTTTCACTATTGCCCACCCTCTCATCAACCTTAATGAAAAGACCCAACCCTGGGTCTGGAACACAGCACATGAACAATCCTTCATGCAACTCAAGGAACTGTTCCTCTCAAAGCCTGTCCTTAGACTCTTTGACCCCTCTGCCCCCTTCACAATTGCCACCAATGCCTTGGGCATTGCCATTGGAGGTATCCATCTCCAGACCAATGAAAACAGTGCTTGGCATCCATGCTTCTACCTCTCACAATCCTTCTCTCCAGCTGAGAGGTATTATGACATCCACAGCTGGGAACTCCTCACAATCATCTGCACATTCAAGTCTTGGAGACATCTGCTCCATGGCTCATCCTTCCCAGTCCAAGTCTTCACTGACCACAAGAACCTTATGTACTTTAGAGACCCACAGAACCTAAACAAACATCAGGCCTGCTGGCTCCTCAACCTAGCAGACTTTGACTATAAGATGATCCATGTACCAGGGTCTCTGCTTGCTGGACTAGATGCCCTGTCCTGCAGGCCAGACTTTTTGGCTTATGCCCCAGATAATACCCAGAGCATTCTTCTACCAGACTCCATCTTTGTCCGGCTTGTTGACTCCACCCTCCAGAACCATATCTAGACTACTTTGAAGGATGATCTCCTCTTCCTTCAGACCCTCCAAGCAGTTGATGGCTCCATTCCACCTGCCTTCTGCTCCCACCTGAGTGATTGGCAGCTCCATAAAGGTGTCCTCATCTACCAAGGACACATTTACATTCCACCAGTCAAAGAGCTTCACCAATCTATCCTCCAGCATTGTCATGATCATGCATCCACTGGCCATTTGGGTTATCTGAAAACCCATCAGCTCATCACCAGCAAGTTCTGGTGGCCAGGCCTCATTCCATTTGTTCACAAGTATATTGAGGGTTGTGTAGCTTGCCAACAGAACAAAGTCAACACCCATCCCATAGTCCTCTCATGCCTAATTGGTCCACTGCCACTTGCCTATTCCAACAGATTTTCTGCAATATGATCATGGATCTCCTCTTTTCTGGGGGCTATGATTCTTTGATAGTTTGGGCTGACTACAGGTCTTGTAAGGGGGCTATTTTCTGCTCTATGAAGAAATTGGTGACTGCTAAGGATGTTGCAACCTTATATTTCAAAAAGATCTACCCCAGACTCAGTCTCTATAAGAAGATCATCTCTGAATGTGGACCACAGTTCACTTCTCACTTCACAAAACAACTCAGATGCATTCTTGGATGTTCCCTTGCACTATCCATCACCTATCACCCCCAGACTGATGGGGCAACTGAGTAGATCAATCAGGAACATGAGATGTACCTTCAAATCTTCTGTGGCAACAATCGTACAACATTGACTGATTGGCTGATCTATGTTGAATTTACTCACAATCACTGCCCTCATTCCATAATGGGTAAATCCCCCTTTTACCTAATGATAGGATATGAACCTACACCTCTACCCACTGTCCTCCCACTCACTGACCTTCCAGCAGTGGAGGACAGGATCAAGAAACTCACAGCTGCCAGACAGGAGATCCTTGCAGCACATGACCTAGCTTGTTAGATCATGGCCTCCTGGAACCAAAAGAACTTCATCTCCTTCAAGAAGAGCAACCAGGTTTGGCTTGAAGCCAAGAATCTGAAATGCACCCTTACCCATCTGAAGTTTGCACCCAAGCAAGAGGAACCCTTTACCATCACTAAGGTATTGTTTCCAATCACATATCAACTCTGCTTGCCAAAGTCCTGGAAAATACACCTAGTATTTCATACATCACTATTAACCCCATACAAGGAAAACTCCATTCACAGTCCCAACTCCCATAAATCCCCACCTGATATTGTTGATAGAGAAGAACAATATGAAATCACAAAGATAGTTCAACACCAGGGCTCCACTGTCAACCATCACTTCCTTGTCTGATGGCATGGATTTACCATGTCTAATGACACCTGGCTCCCAGAGCAGGAATTCAAACATGCACAAATGAGTCTCAGGGTATATAAGAAACTACACCCAAAGGTCTTCCCTCCTTTGAACTCTATGTGCTGGTCTCTCAGTGAGCATCACCAACCAAGTCTACCACAAGCATTGATCTTGCCATGTTTTATACTTCCTTGACTGAATCTTTCCTCACCAACTCCTCTGTCTCCCACTCCCCACTCCTTGTCATCCCTGAAGGGGTCAAGGATGTTGCTATAGACCTCTCTCAAGCTTTAGAAAACCCTACCCCTGTCATTCACCCCCCTATGGTCCTCCTTGAGAACTCATCCAGCAATCAAGCAACCCCTGGATGGGGACCTGTGATCCTCTCATGGCCCTCTGTCTTGGAAGAGGAATAACTGGAGACCATTGTCTTGGTCAACATTCCTCTATATGCCAACAAACTCTGCTCTAATCCCCTCTCATGCAAATCTGGTTGCCTCCTTCAAAGACTTCTTTGTGATTCCAGATTATCCACTATCATGCAAGTGTACTTAGACATAGATTCTCCTCTCAAATCCCTTTACCTAGCATACCTACAGACCTCTTGTCTCAAACCTATCTCCTCTTTCTCCTCTGCCAACACTCAGTCCAAGTTCTTTGCCACTCAGCTGCAACTCATCACCTGTCACATCCACAGTTACCTTTTGTCCTCCATGCATCAACTTGGCATGCTGGACTTCATCACTGACATCAACCAATACACCAGGAATCTTGCCCATCTTGGCCTTCCACCACATGCCCCAGTTTGACCCCTACTTCCCCTTGCCACAGTCATCCACATATCCAATGATACACTGCAAAAATGCCACCAGACTCCCTGTGAGTACCAACACCATTGCCCATACTTTCATTTAACAGTTATTTTATAGCCATTCACAACAATGTAGCCAAATGGTGTGCTATCATGCCCCTGAATTTCAATGTGCTGCACCTGAGGGAAGTGGAGAACTCTCCTACCCCCATTGTATTGTTGGTTTTATTCAAGAGCAGACCAAAGTACTAGTCTACTTTCTTTCAGTTTGTATTGATGTACAATGTACTACTACCACCATCATATTGGAAGACAAGAATGTATTTGTAACATGTGCAGCCATCAATGGATTATCTCCTGTGATCATAATGCACTGAACTGCAGCTTAGCATGTTAACTATGCCTAATGGATATCCAATAGTGCATACATGATGCAATGAGTTGGCCAATATTTTGAGTCTCAATGGCATCTGATTTCAATGGATCATGGAAAAAGAATCCAGCAAATGTAAAGTTATTACTCTTAACTTCCTCTTGGTGAGGTTTATTAATCTTCAAAATAAGATGTTAAGATCCAAAAATGAAGGGTGCCTGGATAAGAGTCATACCTTGTCAATCAGCATTGAATCCACCTTCTTTGTACCAAGGGCAAGTATGCAGCTACCCTGTCTCATATACCACTTGAGTTTCTCATTGTACCATTTAGGTATGTGCACAACCATATGTTTGATCCTCTCAAGTGCACCTTTAACACCCACAAGAGCATTGCCTAAAAGAAGGGTGGAAATGGTTAACATGTGCTTGAAGGTGGAAGAGAACTGGAATGCAGCAAGGCAGAGCACAGTCTGCATGTCAGAGTCTTTCACATCCATAAGGCTCAACTTGTCAAAATCACTGCCAATTGGATGTCAGTGGAATACACCAGCAGGCAAAAGGAGCCTTACTCAATGCCTGCAACACCCTCAAGAACTAGATCCTCAGCAGTGATTGTACCTGTCTACCTATTCATCCAAAGTGTGAGCATTAACACTGATTCATGAATCAGATTATGATGCACCTTTTACACAAACATACCACCTTGCAGCAATCACAAAGATGAACAACAACCCAATAAACAAGAACCCCAGATTATTAACAGAAACCTGCTCTGTAGAGAAGATTATCATCTGGACCAATTGTTCTTGTACTGTGCCAAAGCCACTATACAATACAATGCCAAAACATCCACCATTGGGAGTTCTTGCCAAGGTCTGTTCTTTGCCTAGCAACAACATAAGAATCAAGCATCAGGATCAAGCCCAGAGATACTAACTTGTGGGGCTTGTTTGCAGTACTTTCATCCCACTAAGCAAGACCTTGTTCCTGCACTTACCATTAACATTGATTATGTCCAAGGTATCCAAACACTGGATAGACCCCTTGAGAAGTGGTGTTGATTCACCAGGCAGCATGGCTTCATTGACTATATGTACACCATGAACCAAGAGGATGTCAGCAGGGACAACAGTTTCTGATTGTAAATGAGCTGGAAAACTGACTGTTAGGTACCAAACATGAAAAATTGACAGAGCATACTCACCAGCTGAAACTACATCCCCAAAAGCAGTTCATTCATCTGCAAAATCCTTCACTTGGAATTGTGAAGACACTGAATGGGATATGGTGCAAACTGACATGGTTCTAAACTTGGTCAATGTTTTTAGCCACTGCAGGTCAATGCACCTGCCAGACAACAGTACACTTGAACATGACAAGTATGAACAATGTGAAAATATTGCAATAACAGTACTCATCCAAGCACCACAGTGCTATACAAAATACTTGAAACATAAAGAAAGGTGTGGTTGTATGTTCACCAAAGAGTTTGGCAAAGGAGGGAATCAGGACATTGAATTCATTCTCTCCATACAAGGATTTAAGTGGGTCTGTTTGCTTCATCATGAGACTGGAAGGTGTAAAGAAGTCCAAAAGTGGGGGATGGCTAGTGTATGGATATGGAAGGTAGACCCATCCCAAATTGGTAATGGTAACCATCTGGCATACCCATGTGTACTTATACCCATGTTCATATCACAGGCATTTTGCAGGTATATACATCTACAAGTCACTCTATGATAACTATTATAATTGATCTCAGTCCATCACTTGTATTTGTATTGTGACATTTGAACAACCCTTGTGATTGCTTGAGGGTACACATGCATTCAGCAATTGAATGCACTCCAGATTACACCACAAGCAACACATACTTGTGCTCAATGAGATGTAGTATGAGATGGTATCTGCACTTTCAGTGATCAATGATCAGCCTGGTCTCAGTGGCAGAAAGCATGCACAGAAGGATGTTGTTACGCTTTGCTGTAGGCTAGGCGTGGTCTCAAAGGAGTCAAGCAGACTAGGGCGATGTTGGAAGCTTGGATGACACAAAGAGACTCTAGCCGTGGGGCTACTAGAGGACTGCCCTTGCTATGGAAGCAAAGGGTGGGCAAGGACTGAGGTGAGGGGTTAGATGAAGTCTGCAAGAACTCGTTAGATTGAGATACAAGTACTAGTGGGATCGAAGTACAAGTGGAGCATGCTATGGAGAGATAACTAGTGAACTAAAGAATACTAGGTTGGGTTGGAGTACAACCATAGTATGAGTCTGGGGTTTGTAGCAAAGAGGAACATCAGGAGATGAAAGGTATCTAGCAATGATAAAGGTAAAGGCCTATAGTAAAAGTACTACAGGAGAAGGAGTCCAAGTGTTTGAAGGATGATCTTCTCAATAAGTAGGGGAAAGGCGAAGTCCAATGATCAAGGATGTCTCCTCGAGAAAGGGGAATCATGGGATGAAAGAAGGATCCGATGATGATCTACTCAAGGTTTAGGAGAAGGGCAGAGTCGAAGAAAAGGTGGCCAGGGGATGGGCACCAAAGCAAAGATAGGGGCAAAAAGAGAATGAAATGTAACAGATGTGGCAGCATACACCCAAATTGAGTGAGGGCATCACATAGTTCTCTAATGTTGATTAACCTAGACTGATCCCAACCAAAATATTGAACAAGGTTTTGCCAGTTCTGGTGGTGGTGGGTATTGGGTAACTATCAGTAGACTATGGTACAAAATAAGATGCATGACATGACACATGTTAGTGAAAGAAATGATAGAAGAATGACCATCAGAAGCTTTGGGTAGGTTGAAAATATGTTTGAACCATAGTCTACTGATAGTAGCTTGGTTGAGACCAGTAGAATAAGCAATTTGATGGGTTGAGTAACCCAATTCCAAGACAAAGGGGGTATTGTGGGTTTACTCAACAGAAAGCAATTTCATGATGGCCATCATGGGAAAAATGTTTGTGTTTGTGTTTGTTTGTACCATGGTAGACCTATGACACATGATGTGACCCAATGATTATGTAATATCCCCTTGCAACATACAGTTCCCATACTTTAGAGTGTCAGCAACAAAACTGATCCAATGAGTACCCTTCACTAAGTCTGAAATATCTCCTAATTTGGAAAAAATTACTTAAAAAATCTATATGCCATCTGAAAGCCCTTGATCAGGGCTTCCTATTGATACCTAGGTTAAGGGGTCTAGCATCAATATGTCATCAGATATTTACTCCACAATCAAAATGATGCAAACATTGCATCAGTTTTGTTGCTCACTGTATTGTTCATATCATGAATATCTACCTTTATGATGAGCACTGAATGAAATGGTCAGTACATCTCAATAATCAACCAGGATGTACCTGAGTGCCCTCATTGTCATGTCCCTTAGACTTTGACTCCAGACCCTTGGAGTTGATATTGGACCCCTTTCAGGTTCACTTGAACTAGCTCAGACATGACGATCCTAACCCTTCCTTCTTTGGCAGTTCTCCCCTCTTAGTCCTCCTTCTCTCTCCTTTCCTTCCCCTCTCTGTCAATGTTTTGATACTTTAGCAGATCATTGGCTTCCTGGATCCCTCCACCTCACCAGAGAATCTGGGTTGGCTGCTCCAGAACCTTCTTGCCTATCTCCATGCCCTGCTGGCACAACAGTGAACTTCCTATACCCAGAAAGACATGAAGGTCCTATTTTGGTGTTGTTTGTCATCAAGACAACAGAGAGCCTACCATCAAACCTACTGTGCTCAGTTGGGAGTGCCATCCAATGACCAACAAGCTCAATGCATGCATGGCTGACTTGGCACTCATGATGGATCCAACAAGGTATGCCCTTTCATAGGTTCATTCCAATGCACCACTCATGTAATATTGCCTTATGATAGGAATCTGAATCTCAAGCTCATGCACTAGTGCAAAAAAAATAGCCAAGATGTTGGAAAGTTCAGCAGAGCAGTTGTGATAGGTGTGTTCAGATGCAACAGATTGAAAATATTCTGAGTTTTTGGATATTTGAAGATCACAAAACTGGGCTCCTCTTCAGAATATACAGATTGATATTTTGTGTGCTCTGGCATCTTTCCCATAGCCATATACATGACAATACTCAACCTTGAGTTATGCAGTTCTGGTGGTTCTGAGTTCCACCATTCTGGAACTGCTTCTGGACATTTTCCATACTTCTGGTCATGGAAGCACCAGAACCTGGAAGTATCATCCTGAAACTGGTTCCAAAGTTTTTTCCCATGCCCTTTCAGACTCAGAAGCATGAAAGCCATGAAACTACTACAGCTGTATGATTTTTATATTCACTTAACCTTATTGACTTTTCTTATGATCTACCAAATAAGCCCAGGGCATTTTGACTTTTACTTACAAGCCAACTTGCCCAAAAGAGGCCATCTGTTAAAACCAGGTCAACTCTGAGGCTATCTCTGAAATGTCAGAGATCAGGCTTGGATATGGAGCTTTGGCTTCACTAAATATGGTGTGCCCTTGCAGAGTTCAGCCCCTGATTTCAGGGGTTGGAGGTTGGAGGTTCAGAGGCATCAAGCTTGATGTTGTAAACAATGACAAGACTTTGACTAGAAGTCAGATAGAGAAGAGTCTTCAAGACTCAAGAGATTCAGAGGATTTGAAGTTGGGAATAAGTTGATATTCAAACTAAAGAAAGTACATGATTTGGAGAGGATTTATATACTGCATTAGTAACAACTGAGTAATGGTTTGTAAGTAGAATAAAACTGGGTACAAGAATGCCAAAGCAGTGTTTGGATGAAAGAAAGCTGGAGCAGTGCTACTAAGCAGGAGCATAGGATCAGATGTAAGTAAGTAGTGAGACTAGTACAGATATAGACAAAGTAACATAATAGAAATGGAGAGGAACATATTATGAAAGATCAAGGTTGGATGTCTGAGATGTTGGGGGTCTGAGCTGAGTGAAAGAGTATTAGAGTAAAGACTCTGAAACAACCCAATGTGTCTATCACTGAGTGGTTGTCATGAAGGGGTAGACTAGGTTGTGAAGGAACTTCTTAGTAGCCTTTATACTTGGCTAGAGTGGAGGTGGATAAACAAAGTCACTCTAGCATAGAGCACCTAAGCTCCAAAGGGCAGTATGTCGACTGAGGAGGAAAGCCAAAGTCTGACTGGTATTAATCCTATACAGGATCTCAAGTAGATGATTGGGAAACACACAGAAGAATGAGACTGGTGTCAGCCAGTTTGTCTTCTGATTTTATATACTATAATAAGTTATTTGTACATGTTAGGTAATTAAGCTAAATAAGGATATAGTATGTGACAGCATAGCAAAGCAAAAGGAAAACATGAGGTATAAGGCTATGAGGCAGAGATTAAGAGAGAAGCATGAAGTGTGATGCAGAGCAGTGCACAGGGATAAAATGGAAGAGAAGCATAATGGAAGAAGAATAGAAGTGATGTGCATAGCCATGACAGAGATTAATAGTGCACAGCATGGGGATGAAGAGATCTAAGATATAGTGAACTCCATAAAAGTGTCAATAAAGGTAAACAAAGAAGTCTATGATAAGATGTCAATTGTTGACATGATAAGGATAAGATAAAAAGATGAGAGATAAGTTAAAGGAACTTAGCATGTAAGGTGAAAATTAAGCATCATAGAAATTGAACCATAACAGACTCAGAGGTGGACTTGGATGTCCAAGTTTGAACTTACAGTGACAAGCAAAACTGTTACAATGTTTGGTACTTTTGTAGTGTACATAGTGTACTGCTTGAGTGTGTGGGAATCTCACTTAAGCTTGGTGGTGTTGTGTGAAGTATGGACTCCTGGCTACAAAATAGTGTCTTATTCATCCAATTTGGTCCACAGTGTGGGAGGATATGCCCAAAGTATTCCAGAGATACTATTATAACAGTTTTGCTCCTTTTGCTATCAATAGTAGAATCTCAGTCAAATAAGAGGTTATTTGCTATTGTTTGGTCATACAAATAAAGATATACATGTAAATAGCATGTCTGAGCTTGAAATTATTCCCACACTTCTTGATTCCCAACCACTACCATCATGAGATCTCTCTCTGCTACTCAACAGAATATCATCCTCTCCCAGCTTGATGCTGGTCATTCTATTTGCTCTATTGCCTCCAGCACTGGTGTCAGCACTGCTGCCATATCTAGGCTTCATTCCAAAAAGTATTCTGACTTGCAAAAGTCTATTGGAGGTTGTCCAACCAAACTTTCCTTTGCCAATATCTGCCATGCTATCCATCTTATCTCTACTCAGAAGGCAGAGACTGCTGTTGAAGTAACCAAAACTCTCTCAAATATCATCAACCAACCCCTTCATCCAAGCACCACTCATTGTTACTTGAAGAAAGCTGGGATGAAGGCTGTAGTCAAGTCCAAACACCCTCTACTCTCTGCCAAACATTGCAAGGCATGCTTGGACTTTGCCTATGCTCATAAAGATTGGACTCTGGAGGACTGGAAGCAGGTGGTATGGTCTGATGAGACCAAAATCAATTGCCTAGGGTCAGATGGTTGCAAATGGGCTTGGAAAAAGTCAGGAGAAAGGCTCAGTGACAGATTGGTACAGGGTACTGTCAAAATTTGGTAGAGGTTCTGTCATGATCTGGGGCTGTATGGCCTGGGATAGAGTTGGCTATGCTGCTAAGATTGATGGTAGGATGGATGGAGACCTTTATCTTCAAATTTTGAAGGATGAACTCCTAGAATCTCTTGAGTATCATGGTTTCAATCCTCCTGACATCATCTTTCAGCAAGACAATAACCCCAAACATACCTGCAAGAAAGTCAAGGAGTGGCTAGATAAGCAGGAATTTAGGACCATGGTATGGCCTGCACAGTCTCCTGACCCAAACCCCATAGAACATCTCTGGAGTTACCACAAAAGGAGGCTTGCAGAGTATAAGTACCCTCCTAAAGGAATAGAGGAGTTGTGGAGAAGAATTGTGGAAGAATGGAACAAGATACCAGCTGAGGCATGTCAGGACTTGATTGAAAGCATGCCTAGGAGGATTGAGGCAGTGTTTAAAGCCAAAGGAGGTTACACCAAGTACTAATATTTCTCGAATACCCTAATCATTACAAAAGAAGCAAAACTGTTACAATGATACCTCTGGATTATAATTGGCATATCTTTCCATACTGTGGACCAAATTGGATGACTAAAACACTATTTTGTAGCCAGGAGTCCATACTTCACACAACACCACCAAGCTTAAGTGAGATTCCCACACACTCAAGCAGTATACTATGTACACTACAAAAGTACCAAACATTGTAATGGTTTTGCTTGTCACTGTAGCAAAAATCTGGGATATGACAGTATCCCCCTCTTAGGCCTGAACCCCTGAAGGCCTTATGTGAGAAACAATATGGAGTGGCCAAGTCAGAGTCTGAAATTTGTGTTGATTGTCCTTGAGGCCTATATAAGCAGTTGTGCTCTCTGCCCCAGCTCTCCAAATTCCCATCCACCATGTCCAAATTCAACAACATCACCAAATGGGCCAACAAGCATCTCAAGGAGGGTGAAGAAAACTTGGAGGAGCTGTGCAATGCCAAGTTCAATGAGCACAAGCAGTGTCAGACAAAGATGAAGGAAGAGGAGGCTTGAAGGAAAGCTGAGGCAGAGGCAGAGGTGCACTGAAAGGGAGAGGAGGAGGTGCATTGAAGGGTGGCTGAAGAGGCTAAGGGGCACAGAGCCAAGGAGGCTGTGACAAGAAAATGGGTGAGTGCATGCCCAATCATTCAGGGGTGCATACTAATATTAGCAGGCTGAGCAAATTTGCACCAAACAGAGCATGATCAAGGGAAAAAGCAAGAAGGCTGGGTCATGGCCAAAGGTTTGCCTTTGGTGTGCCAAAAATGTGACCCAAGCCAGTGTATCTCATGTGGGGGCAAGTTGATGTCATGCCAACCTTATAGTACAACAAAATAAGAAGAGGAAGAACTTGGAGGTATCCCTATGTTGCCAGGACAGAGTTGGATGGACTGTTTGCTCAATTTCATTGCTGATGATTATGAATGTGGATGCTGCAGCATGAAGGTGGAACCAAGGATGGTGTCACATGCCAGGGCTGGTGCCACTGGCTGTTTTGGTTGGTCAGACTCATGAAATACTGGGCTATAAGTTAGGATAAAAACTCACCTTTGATGACAGACCTTGGCACCAGGATGGATAATGCTAGTGCTGGCTGCCCATCCCATCCAGTCTGACTTTGTGATTGGCTCTTGACAACAAGCCTGAAGAGTGCCCATCAATTCACAAAGGTAGTTGTAGTGTGGCCTTGCACTGTGCTCAAGGTTTCTGGTGTGATCCAGGAACATTTTCATCTCATGAGGCATGTCAGGCAGGAGTGCATGTGTTACACTTCGCCGTAGGCTAGGCACGGTCTCAAAGGAGTCAAGCGGACTTGGGGGTCGGAAGCTTGGATGACACAAAGAACCTCTAGCCATGGTGCTACTAGAGGGCTGCCCTTGCTGCAGAGCGAAGGATGGACAAGGACTGAGGCGAGGGGAATCAGACAAAGTCCACAGGAACTCGTTGATTGAGAAGATCAAGCTTAGAGTTACAGGTCGAGTACTACGGGTTTAAATAGACGAGCCGTGGAAACAGAATGAAACTAGATAGAACGTTGTGGAACAAAGATGAGTCAGGCATAGAGCTTGATAGAACACTGAGGAACAGAGGTGAGTCAGCATTCACGAGGTGTGGAAGCTGAGGGAATGTTGGAGAATATATGAGTAATACAGAGGTAAAAGATGTCATTGGGCGGGGCTCGAACAGCGAGACGAACAGGGTGGAAGACATAGGGTCAAGGGAAACGTAGTAGCAAGGGAGAGAACGGAGAAAATGTAACAGCATGTATATTTTGTTTCTGTTCCAAAATAATGTTATTTGGCCTGTCTGCCCATGGCAATCTCCTGTAAAAGAAATGGATCAAAATATATGTGAGGGACTCCATGTCATCCCTCCTACCCTACTCATATCTAAGGTGACTGTTGATCAGTGTGAACATGGGCATGCTGACAAAGGACTGGTTGTCATGAAGGGAATGATGAAGTTGTGTTTTGGGATGTCAATACTCTATAGTGTGGTTGAAGTCAATGAGGTAGATAGTATGGGTGTGGAGTTCAGGGCCAATGAGGATGTTGCTTGGTTTGAGGTCTCAGTGGACATAGTTGAGAGTATGGATGGCCTGTAGACATACATATGATCTAATGGTTACAATTCAGCATTAGTATTCCTTGTAAGTTTGCACTTGAGACCAAAATCATACATGTTATGACTTGTCATGGCCTCTACACTTTTTCCTTTGCTCAGTCCTAGTCATGGCTTATCCAGCCATCCTTAGTCCCTTGCTTAGTCCTATCTATGGCCTACCCAGCCAGCCCTCAACCCAAGAACCACCAATAGTCTCCTCTGGACTCACTGCCTATACACCACATAGAATCCTCCTGTTATGTTTTATCCTTTGTTCTCTCTCATCTCTTGTCTATGCCTAGTTACTACTTGTTCCTTCCTAGCTCATCTCACTGTTTGAGCCCCACCAGATGAGTTCTTTTTCCTTGTATTACTCATACTTGTTCTTTCCCATTCTCTTGTATTCTTTATGATCACCTAAGCATCTCATGACTCATCTATTTAAACCATAGCACTCATAACCTGTACTTTAAGTTTGATCTTCTCAATTCATGAGTTACTGTGGACTTTGTCTAAATCCTCAGCTCTCATCCTTGACTACTCTTTGGTTCTATACTGAGAGAAGACTCCTAGTAGTCCCATGGCTAGGAAACCTTGATGTCATCCAAGCTTCCAACAATTCTCATTTGCTTAACTTTTGAGATTGTGCTTAGCCCTAGGGCAAGCATAACACCTCCAAGCATCCTTATGCCTTGATCAACACATAGTGCCTGTCCTGGCACTTCTCCCAGTCATAGTCTGTTCTGCCAACTGAAACCCCTAAGTTTCATAGCACTGGTCTCTTCATGAGTATCACTGATTAAGCATTCCCTCCAAGATCCCTGTCTCCAATCCCTAGCCCCAGGACTCCAACTATCCACTCTTAGACTTCACACCTAGACCCATGATGCAGCTTGCTCATAGACTGACAGTCTGACCTTGACTCTTGTTATAGTCCCCCCTGACATCATCATAGAACCACCTCAGCCAAGTCCAACCTTGGATCCCCTAGCCATGCACCATGATTGTCAGGCCTCACCCTGATCATGACCACTGCCTCTGGACTCCCCCTCACATGAGTCCCAATCCTTCAGTTCTCCAACAGAACCTCTGGCCTCATGACTGGACCCAGTCCCAGACCCTTGGTAAGATGACTCACATCTCCACAGACATCTCCTATCTGAGTTTCTTCATTGACATGGGCAACCATGCCCTTTCCTTGTCTTTAGCCTTTCTTAGAATCATGCCTTGTGCACACCTTCTATTACCACCAAAAGCAATGCTTCTTCACTTAGCCAAGATTGACAGGACACTTCCTGATCAACAGATCTGCAGTGTATATGACTCACTTCATTTCATATTCAACCAAGTCATACTTCACCAGTCCTTGTAGAGATGTGCACCCTTATCCACTCAGCACATCTCCCCCACTTAGCTATATAGCTACCCTTCTTCCTTTCTTAGTTGGTGGTCTATGCACTCCTTTGACCCCTATATAATAGGTGACCCCTTGTCTCCAGTACCTTAGCTTAGTCTACCTGATCCCCAGTAGAACCTGATCACCTGTACTCTAGTACCCTCAATCATAGACTCTCTTAATCCTATGCCTTTACTTGATACCCTTGTCTGAAGGCTGATCCACTCCTCAGTTCACTTACTGACCATGTAGCCCTAGACACATGGATGCCTAAGTCCCTGCAACTTCAACCAAGTACAGCTCCTATTGAGCCTGTTCTTACCTCCAGTCCTAGATGGCATATTACTTTCAGGTCTATGCATGACCCTGCCTGGGTCATGCATAACAATACATACCATTTGTTCTCTGATGTTGGCAATGGAATACAGAGAGAAAACATGGTTGCATGCCTTAAAGGCCTCTTCTAGGGAAGGGCCTAACTGGTCAAGTATGAGAACTTTTCTTCCTACCTCCTCACTGAACCAAAATGGTCAAGGAATACCAACTGCACCAGCTAATTGTTTGAGCACAACAAATTTGTGCCTGAGAGTGGAGGGAGTAATTCCAGTGTGCTCAATTTTAACAACAACTTCCTTGCCTTGCACAAGGTCCATTGCCCAGTACACCTTCTCTATAGCTTGTTTAGTAGAAACTACCTGCTGTGTTGACAAATGATTATCATATGATCCTGTTCCAATAAGCTCCCAAAGTCAATACCTCCCATCAACAAGAACAGGATTCTTCATTTGCATTGAAGCCTGAGTTGAGACTCAAGACTCAGTCTCAAGCTAGTGTTTGTAGTTGGAAACTTGAAAGTTGAAATGTTGCTGTGACAGTCAGACAGTGTGACAGTGACAACTGACCTTCTCATGTCACCTAATCAGTTGATTAGTTAACAGACTGGTGGTGCTCAGGGGAGGGGTCTGCTAAGGTCAAAAGTTGTCTAAGGAGCTGGAAATCTGGGCAGGTAAGACATGGTAAAGAGCAAGCTAATAAAAACTCTAGTAGTAGTCTAATACTCATAATTTAAGGGGGTGCACACTAACCATCACACATAAGAGCAGGGTGGTATGGCCAAATTGTCTGCAAACCAAGGATACTGGAAAGAAAATCATAAGATGGTGACCAGCTGACTCAAGGGATATGTGGAGATGAGAGAGGTGTCATAAACAATGCAGAGTTAAAAAAAAAAGTGTAATGCCAGAGTTGTAGTAGTGATGTGACCTGTGATCCAGGCAGGTATTCCAGTCATGTGAGTCATCTCTGCAATAATAATCCATGAATGATAATGTAACCAACAGTACAAGGGATTTGAGGTTAGGAGCAACAGACAGGTCAACAATCAAAAGCTTGACTGCAGTGGCAGCAGCTGTGTGTCTTTGCTTGGCAGTGCCAAGCATCAATGCCTCATTGACACTAGAGTCTAGAGCAAAGGTGAGTCAAGGTAGTAGATATAAAGTGGGGCTCATTCACCTGCAGAGTTGCTGAACCTCATTCTCAGCCTGCTGCAACCTTATCTGAAGTTGTTGCATGGTCATTTCAAGGTACTTGACCAACTTGACATGGGTGGTAGTGCAGTTGAGGAAAACCTTGCTGGACTTCTGGTTGGAGACAGGAAGGGCATCCTTGGCTGTGGTAGCCATTATGGAGTTCATCATGATGCCTCTGCTTGGACTTGATGCACTAATGGTGAATAGTCTCATGGTGACATTGGTGATATTTCCAGTTGTGATGGCAGGCTGGAAATCATTATTATCATCATCAGAGTCACTATTGCTGTTATAGGAAGCATATACAATGGGTTCCTCCTTGGGATGTCATTAAGGCAATACTCACAAAGAGACCAATGTCTTAATGAGATCCAGGTTGTGATCAAGTGATACTCATGAAGAGACTGACATCTGACAGTTATCAAGGATAGGGAAAGACAGAGGATTTCAGAGTAGACTCAAGGGAATTTGAGGGTGAATCTGGTAATGCTTGTATTGCATAGATCAAGATTGGAATGCAAGTACAGGAGAGATGAGTATTTATAGACTAGTATGATGTGCATGGACCATGAGACAAGAAAAGAAATCATAAAAGGTAAGGGTTATGATGGAGAGTGGGGACACTGGCCATTATGAGAGAAATGGCAGAGGAGTGGTAAGTCCAATGAATAGTTAAAGGATCAAGAAAAAAGGGAATTGTTATGATCAGTTCTCTATGATGTTCCAATCCTAACAGATTTTCACTAAGTCACTTTATCTTATCTTATCTTCTTATCACACCAACAAATGCTCATGTGCCATTTAATCATGGACACCTTTGTTTACCTTTATTGATACTTTTATAGAGTTTACTTTCTCTCAAAGTTGCACTATCCAGCATGCATAGCCTTTCGCTTCCTTTTCATTTTCATGCTATGCTTTGCTGTGCATATTGCTTATTTCATTTCTGCTATGCTTCTCTCCTATTTCATTCCTGTGCTCTGCTATGCATCACACATCATGCTTCTCTTTAATCTCTGTCTCACAGCCTTATGCCTCATGCTGCCACATCATCTGACCATATGTAGTTAGTCACCAAACATGTACATACAATATTGTTTCACTATATAAACCTAGAGAACTCACTGGCCAACTCCAGTCTTGTTCTTCTGGAGATTTCCCCAAAGTCTCTACACTCTAGCCAAGTATAAAGGCTACTACAAAGTCTCTTCATGTTACAATTTTCTTTCTTCATCATTTTGTCTTCCTTCTTTCCCTCTCTTCTTCCCTATGTACTTGGAGGGGTAACCTCTCTTCTCATTATACCTATTTCTTGATGATAACCAGTCTGACTTATTTGTCACTTATCAGGTTATCTTGTTGACTGATTCTCTTCTTTTGTGGACTTATCCCTCCCCTGTCGTTTCTCTCATAACAACCAGTGTCCTCAATTACCTCCATGTAACCAATTTCCTTCTTTGTCTCTTGGTCCATGTGCATCACTTTTATCCTATTTAAAGTATTACACCAACTCCTGTAAAGTCCATTCAGAATCTGCACAATACTAGCATATCTTTTGGGTCATCCTCAGTCTTTGAGACATCCATTGTCAACTCTTAAGTTTATCTCTTCATCAAGCATGCTCTTCATGAGCAGATCCCTCTGAAAACTTTAAGAGTTATCCTAGAAACTCCTGTTTATATGCTATGTGTAACAACAGCAAACAGCAGGTGGGCTCCAGCCTCTTGCAAAAGAGAAGGATATACTTGTTGCCCACACAGAGGTGAAGAGGAATCCTAAGAAGTTGACAAGAGTAAGGAGGCAGTAGATAACATTTGAGATGACATATCTGATTAGGAACATATGCTGATTCTATGGCTTTCCTAGCAGGAGATACTCACAAAGAGACCATTGACTGAGAGGAGAGGGTTATAGAACCAGAGGTGGTGTCTGTGCTTATAAGTAAATAGGATGTAGGTAGAATGTCAGAGATTCAATTTGAGTTCCCATGTATTTTCCAATGAGGGGTACCCTTTCCATGTGGTCAGGTACCATCAGTCATATTGAGGTCCCTTGTGGGTGATGATTTTGTCAACTTCCCACTCTTCTTCTTCTTTGATAATATCAGGGGGTGGGAGAGAGAAGGCAGGTCCATGAGATTAGGTGGAGTGAAAGGGGGATAGAAAAGTGGCATGGAAGACATTATGAATTTTCCATGTGGGTGGAAGGTGGATTTGGTATGTTAGTGGTATTACAATCAGTTCTCTACAACATCCCAATCCTAACAGATTTTCACTAAGTCTTTATATCTTATCTTATCTTCTTATCATACCAACAGATGCTCATGTGCCATCTAATCATGGATGCTTTTGTTTGTTCCTATTTACCTTTTTATAGAGTTACTTTCTCTCAAAGTTACACTATCCAGCAAGCACAGCCTTTTGCTTCTATTTCATTTCCATGCTGTGCTTTGCTGTGCACACTACCTCATTCATTTCTGCTATGCTTCTCTTCCATTTCATACCTGTGCTCTGCTGCACATCACACATCATGCTTCTCTCTTAATCTCCATCTCACAGCCTTATGCCTCATGCTGCCACATCATATACCTATATGTAGCTGTAGACCAAACATGTACATACAAAACCTATGAGTATATAACTCAGAGAACTTGCTGGCTAACACCAGTCTTGTTCTTCTGGAAATTTCCCCAAAGTCTCTACACTAAGAGCAAAGCTCCCTGTTCCACTTCACTCATATACTTTAGCCAAGTATAAAGGCTACTATGAAGTCTATTCGTGACCTAGTCTACCCCTTGACGACAACTGCTCAAGTGCTAGTCATTTGGGTTGTTTCAAGTGGTGATAGGACTCTTGTAATCTCCAAAGGGCCATGGCATTTTGGAGCAAGTTTCCTGGATGGATATTTGAGATGGAGATAAGTGGCTTCCAACCACACCTTATATCCCACTTTCCATGGAGAGAACTGGTGAGAGGTTTGAGTTGCCATGATCTTTCTTGCTGACTTATGGGCAGCTAGGGCTTCCTTCTATGCTTCATCTAAGGTAGATGAGCAATTTTCTAAGGCAGGAAGGAAGGTCTTTCCTAGTGGAGGAAAGGAGTGTGGTTTGTATCCACAGAGTAGGTAGAAGGGTGATTTCTTAGTGGAACTATGTGGTGCTGAGTTATGATGAAATTCAGCCAAGGTTAGTCACTTGGCCTATGAGGAAGGGTTATTGGTGCAGAATGTTCATAGGTAGGTTTCTAGTTCTTGGTTCACGCATTTGATTTGGCTGTCTGTCTGGGGATAATAGGTTGTGGACAAGCAAACATTGTATTTCAAGAGATGGGCTAATTCTTTGGCAAAGGCTAAAGTGAATTGGGGGCCTTGGTCAGATATTATCATGTTGTGGAGGCCAAAGTGTTTGAAGACATGGTCAAAAAAGATTTGAGTGATTCCTGCAGCATCAATGGTTTTTGAGCATACTACAAGAATTACCCTCTTTGTAAAGTGGTTGACCCAAACCACTATAGAATCATGGCCAGTAGAGGGGGGTAAGTTGGTGATGAGGTTGACAGTAATCTGTTTGAAGGGAATAGGAATAATGACAGGAATGGGAGCAAGGGGTGGCTGAGCTGGGTGGGTGTTGACTTTGTTCTGCTGGCAAGTGGCACATCTATTGATGAAATGTTTAATGAAGGTTGACAGCCCTGTCCACCAGAAGTTGTGCTCAAGGATGGCCTTGGTGTGAAAAATGCCCATGTGATCTATGTGGGGTGAGAAGTGGATAGAATGGAAGAGCAACAATCAGGCTGTGGGTGGAACATATAGACATTGTTTAAAGTAGAGGTTGCCATTGTCAAAGGACCAGTTGGTGAGGGAGTCATGAGTGAAGAGTAGGGAGCCCTTGTTGAGAGCTGCAAGTGCTTTGAGGACAAAGGGATCAGATGAGGAGGAGTTCCAGATATGATGTGCAAGAGTGAGTGACAGAATCTAGGAGAAGGCAGGAGTTACCCAATACTATGGTACATTAGCTAGGAATGAAAAACTAAGTGAAAAGTAACTCACCTCAGCCACTGCCTAAGATGGGTGAAAATGACTAAGGTGCTAGTAAGTAGGGTAAGTGTATATATACTATGGGGAGAGGTACACTCATATTATGTTACCAGCAATGAGCCTAAAAGAAGACTAGAAGATATGGCAATGATGTTGTAAGCAGAGTCTAAAAGGTTAAGCAAATATGAAAGTCATACAACTGTAATGGTTCTGAAGGTTTCACTCTTCCAAGTTGGGAAGAGTGCAGGAAAAATCTTGGAACTGGTTCCAGAACAGTGTTTCCAGAACCTGGTACTTCTGAGTCCAGAAGAGCACAGGAAAGTTCCAGAAGTGGTTCTGGAACAGTGGAACTTGGAAGTGCTAGAACTGTGTGACTTTAAGGTTGGATATTGTCAGTGAGGTTGAGAGCATTAATGATGACTGGATCAGGAGCGATGGATGCTTCTGAGTTGTCATTAGATGTATTGACATCATCTATTCAAGAGAGAGCATCTGCTGGACCCATTTTGGTTCCCAGAGTGATGACCCAGGTGATGTCAAAGTCTTGGAGGAATAATGACCAGCAAGCTTGATGACAGAAGAGTTTTTATGGATCTCTGATGTATGAAAGGTTCTTGTGGTTGATGAGGATGGAAATGGAGTGGGGGATCCCTTGGAGGTAATGCTTCCATTCATTGAGGGCAAGAATGATAGCAAGAAGTTCCTGATCATAGATATCATAGTTATGTTCAGCAGAGAAGAAGGTTTTGGAGAACTAGGCACAGGATTTCTTGTTACCATTGCAGTCCATCTGCATAAGGACTGCTCCTGTGGTAAGAAGAGAGGCATCAGTCATGGTGAAAAAGGGGCAGGAGACATCAGGTATATGAAGGACAGGTGTGGTACAGAAGATTTTGCATAGGGAGTTGAAGGTGTGCTGTTGTAAGAGGGACCAAACCCAAGGTTGATCTTTGCAGGTTAAAAAGGTAAGTGGGGCAACAATATTGGAGTAGTTTGGAATGAACTTTCAGTAGAAATTGGCAAACCCTAAGAACAAGCAGGTTCCCTTGATGGATGTGGGAGATTTCCAGTTCACAATGGCAGAGAGTTTTTTAGGGTCCATCTGGGTGATCCCTTGACCTATGATCATGCCAAGGTATTCCATGGTGGAGGTGTCAAAGGAACATTTGGTAATTTTCAAGGATAGTCTATGTTTGCAGAGGTGTTGAAGGACTTGGTGAGTTTGTTCATGATGGAGAGTGAGTGAGCTGTTAGTGTGAGTGCCAAGGTTGACCATGTAGATTTTAAGCCATCCTTCAATTATCATGTCTGCAAAGATATGGTTCATGAACATTTGGAAAGTTGCTGGAGCATTGCAAAATCCAAAAAACATAACTGTTGGTTTGAAAAGTCTGAGGGGTGTAATAAATGTGGCCTTTCATTGATCTTCTTCTTGAATCCATATGTTGTTATATCTCTGTCATATGTCAAACTTGATGAAGAAGGTGGTGTCTTTCATATCATCAATGAGTTCAGAGATAAGTGGAAGTGGATAAGCATTCCTGATGGTGTTACAACTTGACCTGAGTTACATTTATTTCTTTCTTCTTACATAGCTTAGTTTCAATGGATCCCTATCCATCTCATCTGGCCTTACCCAGACTTCTCTCACAATACGTTGGGTGTTATCCCATGGACCATATGTTTCATTTCCAACTATTGACCCCACTGTCACTAGTTGCTCAAGTCACTCCAACTCACTTCTTGTTTCATGATAATCTTTGATTGACAGCTGCTTCTGTTCAACATTGATCCACAGATTCACAGTGGATATGACTCATCTCAACTCATCCCAAGTCCTTATGCTTTGCCAAATCATATCTCTTTTGTTCCTTGTCTTTCTGCCTGTTCCATAGAATTCTCTCACCTTCTATGGATCACATATATAAACTGTAGTCCTAGCCTTTGTATTTCCTAAGCAAGAGCTACTCAATATATTCCTTGAGATAACTCCTATGCTCAATCTCCCACTCCTTAGGATAAGCTCATCTACACTGGACTCACTGAACCCTTCATCGCTGAGCATGCTCTTTGTGAGCAGATACCTCACCCAAAGGTCCTAGTCATACTGTAGCATCAAGAATGCTGGTACTCCTTAGTCCCAAAACCTACCCTTGAGTCTATGCTCAACCCTACTCAGGCCAAGCATAACAGTTTGGATGCCAAATCTTATGCCCATTGACTGTGGTTTTATATGGATTTCCATCAGGCAAAGGATGGATAATGTTTGCAAGAATAGAAGACAATTGATGCTTCAGGATGGAGCTCATATCAAGTCCACATAGCTCCCCAAACATTGGATGGACAAATGGCTGCAAAGTGGTAAATCCATATTGTTCTTTCACAAAGCTTACTTACTTTTAATGCTGGATGATTGTTTGAGCCTTCTTTTGTCTTCTTCAGCTTTGCTGACTGTGATTTGAGCTGCTCTAGAGTGTCTTTGAGTGCCTGAACATGGGAGTTAAGTATTTCATTGATGTTCTTAAGGTCTTCAATTTTCTGATTCTAGGAATTGATTGTTATGATTTTCTCTTTTCTTTGGTCTCACATTATACTTCTTGCTAACTACCACCAACTATTCACTTGGAGAGGCAATGTTGTCACTCACTATACTGGGATCAGTTGTATTATTATCACTGGTCCATCCCAGATATTCTGTACCCACTTTCTATGACTCTCTATTGTTTATTGGACTTACTACTCCTCTGCCACTTCTCTCACAATGGCTAGTGTTCTCTGATTCCCAGAATAGCTCTTACCCTTTTGTTTCCCTTCTTTTATCTTGATGGTCTGTGCATGTCACTCTGGTCTATAAATACTTGTCTCTCTTGTATTCATATCCCAATAGTCACCACAAGTCATAAAAGTTACTACAGTGTTGGCAGTGACAATGAAGACACCAACATCCCTAAGATACAACCCACCCCATTGAGATCCTGTTGCCAATACAACCCACAGCCACCCTCCACAGCTGCCAACCCACTGACAGCAGCAACCACCCCCACATATATGAGAACCTTTGTATCCCTGCCACAGAATCTCCATCCACCCTCAAACCCCACCATGGCAACCACCATGACTGAACTCAAAGCAGCCCTATCCACCAGCTTCTCAGGAAAGTCCACCAATGCTTCCTAATGGATACAAGCCATGAAAGCATACTTTGCTTTAAACTCCACATTATACACCAAAGACAGTGACTGAGTCATAACCACTCTTAACAAGATGAGTGAAGGGATAGGTGCTTCCTTTGCTGAAATGTGATATGACAAGATGGCTGATACTACCATCTGTTACATTCTATCAGGGGGAGAAGCCCTGGATGGAATGTAAACCTATGTTATCCTATAGTCCTGATTGACGTGGTGAATGGGGCTTCATCCCCCATTGTCGAAGCAAGTCCTAGGGTTGGATCCTAGCCATTGAAGGGTTCAGGGAGGAAGACAGATAACTGGGAAGGGGCATGTATGCTCTAGCTGAGAAGGAGAATGGTATAGGCAAGGTCTATCGGGAATCATGGTATTCATCTTATCTTTCTTATCTACTACCATGATTCTAGATGGGCCTGGACAGAGGCCATTACGCTATTCACATTACTCATCATATATGACATCATAGATAACAGATATCTTATCGTCCAATGAGACGACAGCTGACTGAGGAATGGCTTGGCATTACCAAGACCATTACCAATACATTACAAATGTATTACTCATACATTCCATGATATTCTCTAATGTTCCATGGACTTACCTATTACGATAGAGACATACATATGTACACACAGACACAGATCCTATAAGTAGGACATGTCCTCACTCTCACAATATAAGTCTTATTCCTACTCGGAACTCCAGTCAGCTACTCAAGACTTCGCTATACACTTTACAACATCTCACTCTCCTAGAAGTGAGTATCTCCCACTTCAGGCCCACTCTTTCCCTTCGTTGCCCTCAGCTGCACATGTGGAATTACCTGTGGTATTTCCATAGGTTATGAGCCCTGCAGGCTTGTAACTTACTGTCGATTCGGATGTCTGTTCCAAGTTTGTGCAATGAGAGTGAGGTTGTTCTTGGTAGCATCTGGTGCATCGTGCTGTTCTTTATCTTCACAGCAGTGATCGGTGGATATCCTATCCTTGCTATAGCAGGATCAGTGATTATCACCGCAGACTCATTTATCATTATATTCAGACTTGCATCTGATACCCATGGCATAACACTGATCTATTGTACTCCTACCTCCACTCATACCTTGACCACTTCAACAGTTGTCTATCCAGATGATGTGGTACAAGAGGTACAATTAGATCATACAGACTTCCCACAGAGACGAGTCAGGAACTTCACCAGAGTCCCACAGCTGCTTGATCACATACCCTGTGACATTTGCGGAACCCTGCTAGAAACAGGAGAGATCTGCCCTTGCAACAGATCTAGGTGTATCAGGTGTTGATGCTTCATAGTGATCGATCAGGCTTGTCCATGTCAGACCACTTCCGCGTCAGTTTCAACTTCTCTCCCTTTCCTGAGACATTCGCATTCTCCCCCTATCCAATCCACACCAGATTCTCAGAGACCATCCACTGAACTCCCAGACACACCGCCTACATCACCTGACGCAGATACCACACTCATCAGATCACCTCCCAATTACGACAGTGACAGAGATCCAGATCACGAACCTGCCTGGATTTCTAACGTTGGACCACCGGACCAACCTATACTCCTGCCACTGCCTTCCCCACCAGCTTTTCCTGTTATCATACCATCCACTCCTATTCCTCCTCCTTATCAGATCATCGATGCTATAGAACATGCAAGCTCTTCTCCAACCCGACGCATTGAGATGGGAGAATTGTCATCTCTTCCATCACCTATCGCCGCTGCATGTACCTTCCCTACCAGTCACATATTGGCACAAGGAAGAGATGGAAGATCCCGATACGTTGCTAGACTTAGCAACAGAGGATCCAATGATAGTCGAAGTTTGTCTAGATGATGGAACTGAGAAGCTTATCATATTCGGTAAAGCTCTCATGCAGATTCCAATCATTTCCAACCAAGGTTCTATAACGAACTGAGTCATCTTTCCAGTTCAGATACCCAAAGAAGAACTCGAGAACCCAAACTTCAACATGCCCCATTATTTCAACACTTTCGCATTCCATGGAGAGACTATTGCATCCATTTATGAAAGCACTGGACTTGCATTCCCGGTCAATTCATATGAACTTACGCCTCACATCCCTCTTCACTATCAAGGCTACGAAATCCTACATCGAGATCATTTTGTCCTGAACTCCAACTTCATCAATCTCCTTGGATCATTCAAAGTCAACTTTGAAGAATTTGACCACTATGGTTGGATTGGGAATCCTTTCCCTACTGATCCTTACGATGATATCATCATACCTGCCGAGCAGAGATATGAGATTGGTGAAGTACCGACGCAGAGAGAGTGGAACAGGCAGTTCAATGAATACCACTGCTTGCGCTTTAAGGTGTAACATCCTTATTATCAACTCTATGTCGATTCACTAACAAAGATCAAAGATCAGGAACAGGAGATTGATGCCCTCACTAGAGGAGGTGAACAAGCTAGGGAGGAAGTACAGAGACTTAATCGGGAACTCGAAGAGATTGAAGGCATTCTGCAAGAAGATGAGAGACTTAGAAGGGTTCTATGAACTCATCAAGCTCCATGGAGACAGGTTAAAAAGAAACCAACTAGGGTCAAAATGGCCCATGTCAAGATACCTAGGAGGTCGCTATGCAAGAGATTTGTGGCCAGGGTTAGGGCACAACTCTGAGAAGTTTCCAGGAGCTGCTGATTCTTATATCATCATGAATTCTTATTCACGATACTCTTTTGAATGGTTCTACGAATCCTGTGATCAGGAATTCCTTTACGTTACTGATGATGTTTGTATCATCAACCCACACTACGTGGAGAACTTGGACTTTGTCCAGTTTGAGCTATTGTCTATGATACAATGTCCGGAACCAACACCATCAGCACTCCTAGCCCAACCTTCTTACACCCCACTCCATCTTCTATCACCTATACCTATATTTCAGACTCTGGATGTTCCTTCTCATACTCCATTCTATTCTGAGATAGACTATGCGAGTACTAACCTTGATTCTTTTGAACAGTTTATATTCTCAATCATCTTCAACTGAACTACCATGGCCCTTTCATCCATCTCTGAGTTCAAAATCGACTCTTCCATTCAATCCCGCATTCCAGTTCTTACCAGAGCTTCCAACTATAATCTCTGGACTCAGCTCATCCGCAGTGCTCTTAACGTTATAGGCACTTACTCCTGGGTTTCAGGAGATACCACATACGCTGGCATAGTCAATGCTGACCCAGCAGGCCTACTCACGGATAGACTCAAGTGGAAGCAGCACAACACTAGAATACTAGGAACCATGTCGGTTTACCTATCACCAGAGTTACAGCACCTGGTTACCTGGAACTACGTACCCAGAGACATTAACAATGTTCGCATCAATTTCCCATCCTTATCCAAGGACCTTTGGGATAAGCTTGCTACCCTATACAAAACCACTGGAGTTGCAGGCCAGTTTTATTTATTCAAGGAAGCTATGTCTCACCACATGAATGAGTGCAGTGACATTGTCACCGTGGTGAACCAGATCCAGAAGAACTTTAATGACATGGCTATAGCAGGACTAGACCTAAAGGATCAATTCCACACCATGTTCATACTTGCCCAGTTATCTCCATCATGGGCAAACTTCCTATCAACCATCACACAGACCATGACTCTTACGAACTTTAAAGTCGAAGAGATCATACCAAAGATTGCATCAGAGTTGCAACTTCGAGGTGCTACTCGCACTCCCCTCACCTCTCATGCCCATTTTGTACAGACTGAACAGTCTGAGGCACATAGGACCAATGTTATTCAATGTGGTCCACCACCTTTACAGCAACGGCTCTGGAATGGACAAGTACAGCCTCAGAGAGGAGGCTACCCCACTCGAGGGATGAATCAAGGAGGGAGAAGGGGATGAGGTAATCCAAGAGGAATTACTCACCCTTATCAACAGGATCATTCTAATGAACAAGCTGCCCACAATAGGCAGAACTTCCAGACATGCCAGCAAAAGTGTGGTAGAGGTTGAGGACAGCGGGGCTGTGCACAAGTGCACAAGGTTGATGGATTTGCCCACGTCATAGAGTACGACGGAGGGTATGATGAAGATTACGCCAAGCAGGACTTTGAGTTACCCGCTCAGGCTTACAAGTTTGACACCGAAGATGTTGAATGTATTACCGCTGCTGCAGGATGGGGAGATAGGAACGATGATGATGAAGGAATGGGGATAGCATCAGGGTCCACATCCCTGATTGAAAGGCTTGGTTTGCCTCAACCTGCCAAGCACTTTCAGAACAACTCCACCTTCTACACTGAAGCACCTTTCTAAGGATTTTGAGACTTCCTCACCAGGAGTTGGAGTTATTGAAGAGGACTTTTATGGAGATACCTGTCGCAAAGCGAATGGAGAATGGAAATGGGACTACCATGATTATCATGAGGCACAACGTGCTGGTTCTGATGTCCCTAGCTATGATGATTGGAATGATAACTATGATGTTGACTATTACTCCAGACTCTACGTCCTTGGAAGTAAAGACTCAACATTCATCAAGGACCACTGGATGGTTGATAGTGGTTGCTCAGACCACATCACACCATACCTAGATGATTTCTGTAACCTCAGAACAGCCGAGAGAGTAGCCAACATGGCTAACAGTGCAATCATGAAAATGTTTGGACTAGGAATGGTATGCATATTACAACCATTCTCACAGAAACCCTCGCATATTACTATACTCACTGGAGTATGGTACACACCAGATGCATCACACCGACTACTATCGGTTACCGCACTCACCAAGACTGGTTATAAGTGTGAGATTAAAGATCCTACCAAGATCTGGGATAGTGAATGACGTTTGGTAATACAGGCGTCTGCTTTGTTACCAAGCAATCCTCTTCACTGGTTTCAGTCTTTGTCGATTACTCCAGATGGAGGGATCAAGTTGTTACAAGATGTCAAGAACTACGATCTGTGGCATATGTATTTTGGGCACACGTCGAAAAATGCCCTTCGTCATGCTCACCTCTCTACAAGAGGAGTACCCCTATTCTCTTCACCACCAGCATCGTATCCACCTTGTCCTGGTTGTGCTATGGGGAAGATGTATGAATGAGAACTACCTGCCTCACCCAAGAGAGCTAACACTCTACTTGGAGAAGTTCACACTGACCTAGTTGAACTGCCAACTTTGTTGCAGATCAAGGCCAAGTGGATCATGACCTTTTTAGACGATTTCTCAGGCTTTGCTGCATGTGCATTTCTTTCACAAAAATCCGATGCTTCCACCCGGTTCCAAACACTGGTTGCTTGGGCCGAGACCCAAACGGGTTACACACTCTGCTCTGTTCGCTCAGATCAAGGAGGGGAATATCTTAACCAAGATCTTTCGTCATTCTTCGCGACCAAAGGGATTGTTCACTGAACATCCATTCCACATCTCCCACAGCAGAACAGAAGAGCTGAACGCTTCAATCAGACTATCCTGGAGAAAGCAGAAGCTATGAGACATCACGCTGGATTACCAGACATATTCTGGCAAGACGCTGTAGAGACCGCTCTATATATCTATAATCATCAACCCATGCGACATATCAATTGGAGAACACCCATCGAACTCTGGAATGGAAACGTTCCAGATGTATCATACTTCAAGGTGTTTGGGTCCATGGCTTACATCTTTATTCCAAAAGACCAGCAAGCATCTAAGCTCAAGCCAAAGGCAGAGGAGATGACTTTTATTGGATATGAATCCAACACCAAAGCTTATCATTTCTGGTCAAAAACGAGAAGACGGGTTATCATCTCATCAACCACCACATTTGACAAGTTCACATTTCCACATTGTCCCAGAGAAGCGTATGACAAACTACCCAACCATCTGCCTTCACAAGATGAAGAGAATGACAACATCGAATCCTGAGATAAAGACTCTCATGAGAAGGATGCTTCTCTACCTATAGGGATCAGAGTCAGAGCTCGAGGAGATTTGTATAATGCACCACTTCCTCATGATCAGGGACAGCAACATCCTGAATCACCTAGATCATCACGATCATCTACACCATCCATTTCATCATCATCACATGACTCTCACTACTCCTATCACCCAATGGATGAAGGACCAGATCCACCTACAATGGATCCACCACCTAGGGAACTGTCGCCTATATGAATGGATACTAGAGAACCTCCTGATTATCCAGGTGCATTACCACATTCAAAGACACCTAGACCATCATCATGGCTTCCACCCAGATGAGCTAAAATGGAGTGGGACATTGATCATAGACAACTACCTCATCAGAGGAGACCAGATCGACATCGATCTGAGAGCCATACAGATAATCAAGAGAGACCATCATCCCCTGAACTGAGGCGATCAGGAAGAGCTAAAAAGCCTACATTGAAACCTGATAACACATATGGAGATAGACCACCTGTCAATATTGAGAAAGATCTCAAAGAAGGAAAGGATCTACTTCAGGAGGAGTCACCTAAACCGAGCGAAGACTCGAGACCCACTAATGAGCAAGATGACTTAGGTCAGATGTATAGCACTCAATGGTTTCAGGTTCACGCAGTTGCTGCAGCACATGTTGTAGGCATACCAGTGCACTACCAAGACGTGGCCAAGCTACCACCTTCAGAGCAGCACGACTGGCATGAATCTATGAAAGAAGAAATGGAATCACTGAAGAAGAGAGAAGTATGGGAGCTTACAGATCTACCACTGGGACGAACGCCCATAACGGGAAGATGGATGTACATTGTCAAGCTGAACGGACACAAAAAGTCATGATTCATCGCAAAAGGCTTTATACAAGTCTTCAGATTGGATTATGAACACACCTTCACACCAGTACCTCGCTTTGAGACAGCCAGGTTACTATTCGCCATCACATGCCAACAGAATTGGCTCATTCATGCATTGGATGTCGTGACTGCATTCCTCTTCAGACAGCTTGACGAAGAGATCTACATGAAGCAGCCAGAAGGTTTTGTTCAACAGGAACAGGAGAAAAAAGTTTGCCGATTAAAGAGAGCGATATATGGATTGAAGCAAGCAGCACTTCAATGGAACAAAGCTTTACACAAGACTCTACTGGAATTCAGCTATCACCATTCATATTCAGATCCAGGAGTCTATGTCAAATTTGTTAAAGAAGATATCATCATTCTTATCATATACATATGTTGACGATGCTCTTTTCATGGGCAACAATGATATGCTTGTCCTCACAGAGAAAGCTATCTTCATGAAGCAATGGGAATCATGAGATCTAGGCGAAGTGAAGGAGTACCTCAACATGAGGATCACCAGGGATTGCACCGCTTGCACCCTGAGACTTGACCAGATCAAGTACATCGAAAAGATCATCAAGTGTTTCGGTCTTGAAAATGCTAAGCCTGCACATACACCACTTCCATCAGGCTATAACCCTTCACCAGCACCAGACGACTATACTGCCACACCACGATTATGCACAGAATATCAGTTGATCATTGGTTCCATCCTATATGCTATGTTAGGAACCAGACCTGATGTTGCATTCACCGTTATCAAGATGTCACAGTTTTCATCCAACCCTACAGAGAAGCATAAACAGATGGCGTTATACATTATCCGCTATCTCCTTGGCACCAAGACTTTGTGTCTATCATACAAGGGGAGAACACCAGAGACGAAGAAAGGGTTTTTATCTTACAGTGACACCGATTGGGCCGGAGACCTGGAGACTAGAAGGTCTACCACAGGTTATGCTATCCAGTTCACGGATTGCATCGTATCCTGGCTATCAAGATGGCAGAAGCGAGTCGTACATTCTTCCACAGAAGCCGAGTATATTGCTATGACAGAAGTCACAAAGCAAGTTGCATGGATTCAGAATCTCCTATCCGAACTTGGTTTTACGCTGTAGAGACTCGTACATCTCTAGTGTTGTATCCCATCGTTTCACCACATCCTACAGACTGTCCATCGTCATGTACACTCCATCTGGTCATCGTTTACCTAGTCCGGTCCGTCCTTCCTCACCCGGTCTCTTAGTCCTTGGTTAGTCCCGTCCGGTCTATTAATCCTTTCGTTTGGTCTTCGTCGGTCTCCTTTCGTACCACTTACAAGTAGTTATCTTTACCCATTTCATTCATTGTCATCATTTATTGCTACCGTTTGTCATCGCCTTCGCTTTGTTTTATAGTTAGAGTTCGTGTTCTTTATCCCTGACAGTCCTGGGAAATGCCCGGACTATAAAGTCTTGTACCTTTGGTTTTCAAATACACTTTTCGACTTCTGAGGATCAAAGGATCCTCTCCACGCATGCACGCACACACGTACTCGTCGCCGTCATCGTCTCCGCTGTCTTCCATGTCGCTCTCCCCTCGGACTCATGTGTCCAGACTATCATATCCACCATCGGACTACCATTCTCGCTACCGGACTATTGCTCTCTTCTCTGGACACACGTCCAGAATATCCTTCCTCCTGGACCATTCCCTTCTGGCACTTCACCTCCGCCTTGAACCCTCTTTGGGGACGAACCCATCGCACCCCTCACCTTTCATACTACCTGGACTTCTCCATAGGAGCCGGGTTTGTTGTTCTTCAATGCTCAAAGCTGTACCACTACTCATGGACAACCAAGGTGCAATCTTTCTCGCTTTGAACCCAGCTCAGGAAGGACGATCGAAGCACATTGGAATCTCATACCACTATATCAGAGATGCTGTCCAGGAGTTTGGAGAGATATCACTCTTTTATGTTCCCACACAGGAACAGCTCACAGATATCTTCATGAAGAATCTCACATGGCAGAAGTTCGAACTGAACCGCACTCGCATTGGTCTTACGCCATTTCCCAAATCACAATTGAAATAGCAAGGAGTATCAGGAATCATGGTATTCATCTTATCTTTCTTATCTACTACCATGATTCTAGACGGGCCTGGACAGAGGCCATTACGCTATTCACATTACTCATCAAATATGACATCATAGATAACAGATATCTTATCATCCAATGAGATGACAGCTGACTGAGGAATGGCTTGGCATTACCAAGACCATTACCAATACATTACAAATGTGTTACTCATACATTCCATGACATTCTCTAATGTTCCATGGACTTACCTATTACGATAGAGACGTACATACATACACATAGACACAGATCCTATAAGTAGGACGTGTCCTCACTCTCACAATATAAGTCTTATTCCTACTTGGAACTCCAGTCAGCTACTCAAGACTTCATTGTACGCTTTACAACATCTCACTCTCCTAGAAGTGAGTATCTCCCACTTCAGGCCCACTCTTTCCCTTCGTTGCCCTCAGCTGCATATGTGGAATTACCTGTGGTATTTCCATAAGGTCAAGGTGCTAGGTACATGGTGGTTGTAGGTTAGGATCAAGTTAGGGTCCAAGTATGTAGGTAAGACCTATATATACTAGGGGAGACTGGTGCACGGACCATGGTCTAGGCATGGAGAACTACCTTCTTAGGGAATACATAGATAGAGGTCATAGAGGTGCGGAGGAGGACATGTAAGTGTTGGGGCAAGGGCATGTGGATGGATGTGTAAGCATCAGGATAAGGACATGAGGGTGAACATGTAAGCATTTAAGAATAGTGCAGGAGTAGTACTGCTATTAACCTGAGCAGTCCAGGGAAGATACGTGGGCATTGGGGAAACAAGGAGGATGCATAAACATCTAAGAATAGTGCGGAAGTAATACTGCTATTAACCCAAGCAGTCCAGGGGGGATACATGGGCATTGGGGACATGAGGAGGACGCATAAGCATCTAAGAATAGTGTGGAAGTAATACTGCTATTAACCCGAGCAGTCCAGGGGGGATATGTGGGCATAGGGGACACAGGGAGGATGCGTAAGCATCAGGGCTGTGGCACAGGGAAGGATGCATAAGCATCCAAAGGGTGAGGGTACAAGGAGGGGACATGTGAGCATCCAGAAGACAAGGGCACGAGGAGGATGTGTAAGCATCCAGAAGGTAAGGGCACAAGGAGGATGCGTAAGCATCTGGAAGGTGAGGGCACAAGGAGGACATATAAGCATTCAGAAGGCAAGGGCACAAGGAGGACATGTAAGCATCCAGAAGGTGAAGGCACAAGGAGGATGCATAAGCATCTGGAAGGTGAGGGCACGAGAGTACCCAATACCAGAGTCTGAGAACAGTTACTGCTATTGCCCCGAGCAGCCCAGGGTCTTCGGATTGGAGGCTAAAATCAGGTCAAGGGATTCTAAGGTTGGAGCTTGGATCAAGGACAGTAGTTTAGCGTCATACTTAAGATGTGAGGTCAAAGTGGAGGGTGAGGGGAGGATGGTACATGAGACAAGCAAGGATAGGGGAAAAAGTTGTAACACCATCCCTGCAAACCAGAAGGACTTTGATACCTTTGCTTTGAATTTCAAAGAAATGTTTTACCCATATAATATCCAAGCCACTGCCTGCCTTGACTGATCTAAGCTAATCCAAAAGTCCATCAAGAAAGCTGATGGAACCATCAATGATGGTTTCCAATTGTACACACATAACTGATTTTCAGAATCTCTATGCAAAAGCAACAATCATCACCATGATTCTCTCAATGACCACCATCCCCATCACAATCACTGAATGGATTGCTAAAGCAAAAGCATTCCATGCCCAGAAAATGCACATCCTTGCACTCCAAGGAGGGTGCCCCCAACTATCATCCTTCTTCAAAACCTCATCCAGAGACCCCAATGCCATGAACATGGATAGTATCACCCTATCCAAGCTCACCCCCACCAAATGCATCAAATGCATCAGAGAAGGTCAGTACTTCCAGTGTTATCTCTTTGGTCATAACTCAGCCAATTGCAAGAGGAACTCTATTCCTTGCTTACCACCCTCATCCATCCATTCACGGAGCATCTGTACTATGGAAACCATCAAAGAGTTACCCAAGGTTCCCTGCTCCTCAATTGACAAATATATCCAGTCACTCAAAACCTCTGGAAAAGGGGAATCCAAGATTCTATCTGTTCTCAAAGCATGCAAAGATGAACCAGCCAAAAAAATTGCTTCAATCTCCACCCCAAACATCTAGTGAGAAAAGGATTTTTGAAGAGGAGAGTTGCCTTGATATCACCTTCTCCCATAACCAGTCATGTAATTGTAGTACCAAAAATGAATCAAACTATGCATTTATCCATTCAGCTACAAGGACAGAATGAAACCATTGAAACCACTGCCCTCATTGATTCTGGAGCCACCAGAAATTTCATAGACCCTCAACTCTTATCTAACAACAACTTTGTAACCACAGAACTTCCCCAACCCATTGTTGCCTACAACATTGATCGAATCCCAAATCAGAAAAGATCCATCTATCAGAAAACACTGATCCCTATTACAATTGGAACCCTGCCCAGCAAAGAATGACTCATGGTAGTATGACTTAGCCACCCACAAATCATCCTTGGAATGCCCTGGCTTCAGAAGTGGAATCCCTCTATTGACTGGAAGGACTTCACCCTCAGTATCCAACCAAAAATCCTAGGACACCTTCAGAACTCTTTTTATCCAGATCCTAACCAAGAATTAGCTGAACTGTTCTTCCAATGATATCTCTAAGGGGTTGATTGGTCTCTTCATGAGTATCATCCCTTGAATGGATTGGAAGGAGAATGAATCAACAAGGTTATAACTCAAGAACCCAAGAACATATCTATCCCTGACTCCTGCATGGACTATGTTGATGTTTTTTCAGAAAAGATCTTTAATCCGCTACCCCCACACCAACCCTTCAATCACACCATAGACCCAAAGGATACCTTCACACTCAAAATTGCCAATGTCTACCCCCTCAATTTCAAAGAGAAAGAAGCCTATAAAGCCTTTGTTAAAGAACATCTCAAAACAGGGCATATCATATCTTCCAAATCATTCCAAGCTGCCTCCTTTTTCTTTGTTGCAAAGAAAGACAGATCTCTTTGCCCAGTCCAGGACTACCACTACCTAAATAGTCATACCACTCAAAATGCCTACCCCCTCCCACTCATCTCCAAACTCATTGACAAAATGAAGGATGCCACATTCTTCACCAAGTTCTATGTAAGGTGGAGATATAACAATGTATGAATCAGAGAAGAAGACCAATGGAAGGCTGCATTCATCACCTCCCTTAGACTTTTTGAACCAACTGTCATGTTCTTTGGATTCTGTAATGCCCCAACAACCTTCCAAGCCTTTATGAACCATATTTTCACAGATATAATCACTGAAGGCTGGCTCAAAATCTACATGGACAATCTCAGCATCCATACCAACAGCTCCATTGTACTCCAGCACCTTCAAGAACATGGACTCTCTCTAAAGATTACCAAATGCTTCTGTGACACACCCACCATGGAATATCTTGGCATGGTCATAGGCCAAGAACTTGCCCAGATGGATCCTAAGAAACTCTCCACAATTGCCAACTGGAAGCCCCCTATTTCAGTTAAGGGAACCCACTCATTCTGGGGGTTTGCCAACTTTTATTGAAAGTTTATTTCAAATTACTCCAACATTGTTGCCCCACTCATGCTCCTCACTCAAAAAGACCAACCTTGAGTCTGGTCACCACTCCAACAACACACCTTTGACTCTCTCCAAAAGATCTTCTGCACCATACCAGTTCTTCACCTATCCAATGTCTCTTGCCTCTTCTTCATCATGGCTGATGCCTCCCTTCTTGCTGCAGGCACAGTCCTTATGCAAACAGACTCCAATGGCAACAAGAAACCCTGTGCCTACTTCTTGAAGACCTTCTCCTCTATGGAGTGTAACTATGACATCTATGACTGAGAACTTCTTGCTGTCATCCTTGCCCTAGATGAATGGAAACACTATCTCCAAGGCACCCCTCACCCCATATCTGCCCTCAATGATCATAAAAACCTCTCATATATCAAATATCCAAGAAAACTCACCCATCATCAAGCTCACTGGTTGTTATTTCTCCAAGATTTCAACATTACTCGGATCATCACCCCAGGAATCAAAATAGGACCCACTCATACCCTCTCACAGAAAGATGATGTTGATACCTCCAATGACAACTCCAAAGCATCCATCACCCCTGATCCTGTTGTCATCAATGCCCTTGACCTTATCCTTGCATGCCACATTTGGAACTCCTCCTCATCTGACCCCTTTGTCCTCAAAGCACTTGCTGTCCTTGATGAGGGCTCTCCACTCTTCACACATGCTTCCTTATCTGACTGGGCCTTCAACAATGGCCATCTTTACTTTAAGCAATGCCTGTATGTTTCACTGACTGGTCAATCCACTCTCCTCCATTCTATCCACTCCTTACCACACTCAGGTCATATGGATGTCTTTCACATCAAAGTCATTCTCAAATGTGACTTCTGGTGGCCAGGCCTGTTGACTTTCATCAAACACTTCATTGATGGTTGCACCATTTGTCAACAAAACAAGATTAACACCCACCCTACTCAACCCCTACTCACTCCCATACCAACTGTCACTCCTCTCCCCTTTAAGCAAATTACCATCAACCTCATCACTGACTTACCTTCCTTCACAGGACATGATTCCATAGTGGTCTTGGTCAACCACTTTACAAAGGGGGTAATTCTCATGGCATGCTCAAAGATCATTGACACTGCAGGAGTTGCCCAAAATTTCTTTGACCACATCTTCAAATGCTTTGGTCTCCACAACACAGTAATATCCAACTGAGGCCCTCAATTTGCTTCAGCCTTCACCAGAGAACTAGCTCAACTCTGTTATGATTCATCATACCCCTATACTTTTTCCTTCACTCTGTCCTAGTCATGGCATATCCAGCCATACCTTGTCCCTTGCTTAGCCCAGTCCTGGCCTACCCAGCCAGTCCACCAATAGTCCTCACCAAACTTCATGCCTATGTATTGCCTAGAACCTGCTAAGCATCCCCTTGCTTAGTCCCCATGCCAGGCCCATCTCGGCCCCTATCTTGATGACAGTCCATTCTGCCTGACCAGAACCCCTAAGTCTCATAGCACTGGTCTCTCCATGAGCATCACTGATTGAGCATTCCTCTGAGACCCCTGTCTCCAGTCCTTAGCCTGGGACTCCAACAGTCCACCCCTAGACTCCCTGCCTAGACTCATGGCATAGTCCACTTGTGAACCACAGTCCATCGCCCTACCCCTGTCTCCATCCTCTGACATCATCTTAGATCCCACTCTGCCAAGTCCAACCTTGGACCCTCTCCTTGGCCTGGCCTTGCACCCATGCCACATACTGACCCTTTGGGCCTTACCCTGGACATGCACACTACCCTCAGACTCCCCCATCCTTGGTCCTAGTCCACTGGTTCTCCTACAGAACCTGTTCCAGTCCCTCAGCTCCCCAGCTGAGCTCCAGCCTTCCAACCAGACCCTATGGCAAACCCTCAGTAGGATTACTCACATATCCATGGACATCTCCTATCCAAGTCCCATCATTGACAATGGCATATGTGCCTTTCCTTAGCTTTAGCCTTTCTTAGAACCATGCTTTGTGCACCCCTTCTACTACCACTGAAGGCAGTGCTTCTCTCACTTAGCCAAGATCATTGATTGACAGGATACTTCCTGATCAACAGATCCACAGTGCATATGACTCATTTTATTTATCATTTATCAAGTCATACTTCACAGTTTCCTTTAGAGATGTGCACCTCTCATCTCTTTGGCACATCTCCACTTAGCCATACCACAGCCAGCTCCCTTACTTAGATGCCTGGCCTGTGCACATACCTGCCCCCTATTTAATAGGTGCCCCATAGTCCTCAATACCTTAGCTTAGTTTACCTGATTCTACCTGGACCTCCCTTGTACTCCCAGAATCATAGACTCCCTAGTAATTCCAATGCCTTTCCTTGACTCTTGTTTGAAGACCATCTCAACCCTTGACCAGCCACCTCTCATGTAGCCTTAGAACATGAGAACTCACCTTCTCACATCTTCCCTTATCTCTGGTAGTCCTTCTCTGGACTACCATAGCCTGAGTCCTAGAAGGCAGCTTACCCTCAGGTCTATGCACAACCCTGCCTGGGCCACATGTAACAAACTCCTGAAATATGACATTTGCCTATCCATGGCCTATCATCCCCAAATAGACAGCCAAATCAAGTGTATAAATCAGGAACTAGAAATCTACCTCTGCATATTCTGCACCAATAACCCCTCCTCATGGGCCCAACAATTAATCTCAGCCAAATTCCATCACAATTCAGCATCACACAGCTCCACCAAGAAATCACCCTTCACCCTACTTTACAGCTGCAAACCACACTCCTATCCCCCATTAGGGAAAACCTTCCTCACCATCTTAGAAAACTACTTATCCATCCTGGATGAAGCATGAAAAGAAGCCCTAGCTGCTCATAAGTCAGCACAAAAGATCATGGCAACCAGAACTTTCTACTGGTTCTCCTCATGGAAGGTTGGAGATAAGGTGTGGCTAGAAGCCACTCATCTTCACCTTAAATACCCCTCTCAGAAACTTGCCCCCAAATGTCATGGATCCTTCAAAATTACCAAGGTCCTATCACCACTTACATACTAACTCTGCCTCCCTCCCACATGGAAAATCCACAACATCTTTCATGCTATGCTTCTATCCCCCTTTCACTCCATGAAATCATATGGACCTGCCTTCCTTCTCCCACCACATGATGTTATTGAAGAAGAAGAAGAGTGGAAAGTTGATAAAATCATTGCCTATAAAAGACCAATGCATAGCTAGTGATACCTGACTGTGTGGAAAGGATATCCATTGTCAGAAAACACATGGGAACCTAGTAAATTCTCCAACACTCTGCTCACATCCTATCCACTTATAAATACAAATACCACCTCTGATTCTATAGCCCTTCTCTCAGTTGACAGTCTCTTCATGAGTATCTCCTGACAGGAAAGCTATAGAACCAAGTATATGTTCCTTATTCTCTATGTCATCACAAACATCATCTACTGTCTCTTTGCTCTTGTTGACTACACTTGACTCCTCCTCACCCTTGCATGGGTGACAAGTATATCCTTCACTCTTGGAAGACTCTGGGGCTCACTTACTATTCACCATAGTTCTTGATGATCCTGTCTTCATTATGGCCATCATGAGAAACCCAATCTTCCATGATGATCTTATATCCCAGGAACTTATCAAACAATATCATGGAGTCACCTATTCTCAATGACTTTGCCTAACCACTGAAAAACCAGACCTCCTGTTGCATCAGGAAAAGCCATACACTGAGAATGTACTGAAATCTCAGATAATTGTTATTATTTTCAATAATTATGCAAATTTTCATATTTTATATGATAATATCAGGTTTTTCTTCTACCTATGGCACCTAGAACAAATAATTACTTATATTAATTAGTAAAGAAAGGATTTGCTAGTATTAACATAATGGTCATAGGATAGATAATTAGTTGTAATGAGTTGAATTTCCAAGTATTTTTGGTGATTACTAATATTATTCAGGAAAGCATGGATTTTTAACATAGTTGACATAGTAGTCATTGAACCAATAATTAGTTGTATGTTCAAATATTCTCAGTATTTATTGGTATTAATTTCTGGTTAGTTCTTGGTTAGCTGTCCCTGATTGGTATCCAGTTAGTATCTGGTTAGTGTATGGTTAGTTCCTGTGAAACTACTAACTATGTATTACTTATGAAATTCTATGAGTCTATGGCCACTGTCCATGAACCAATCTGGATTAGTCAACTGGTTAGTTCTTGGTTACAGTCAAGAGTATACTAATAAGCATATCAAATATGTACCAAGAATATATCAAAGTGTAGTCACAAGAATACCAAAGTAGATATAAAGCATACCTCAAGTGTATCCAAAGTGTAGTCAAAATGAGCCTTAAGTGTAGTCAGAGTGTATCCAAAGTGTACATCATGTGTACTTGAAGTGTACCTAAAGTGTACTCAAAGTGCATCCAAAGTGCATCCAAAGTGTACCTAAAGTATAGTCAAAGTGTAGTCAAAGTGTAGTCAACACTTGGCCACTTGTGTTGTGCTTGGTTAGTTGTATTTGATTAGTTAAATGAAAAGTGTAGCAAAGACTTGGTATGACTGGAGTTTTGAAGTGTAGTATGCCATATAAGACAAGATTCCCACACTTGGTTTTAAAAAAAGCGGACAAGTGGTGCCACACTATTTGTACCTATTTGTACCACCCACAATATATAAACCAGTCACATCTCAGTTTTTTTCTCACACACTCTTTTCTTCCAATCACAACCATCATCACTCATCACTCACCACACCATATCTCATCTTCTTCATCACACACTACTTATCAATTATTATTATCTCAAGTAAGTTTGTATGATTGAAATTTGATTTGTTCTTGTCACTGATTTATCTCTTCCCTATTTGGTCATTCTATATTTTATTTCAAGTAAGTTTATATGTTTGGAGTTTGTCATGTTGTTAAAACTGGATCAACTCTGAGGCTATCTCCAAAACATCAGAGATCAGGCTTGGACATGGGACTTCAGCTTCACCATATGTGGTGCACCCTTGTAGAGTTCAGCCCCTAATTTCAGAGGTCAGAGGTTGGAGGTTCAAAGGTATTAAGCTTGATGTTGTAAACAATGACAAGACTACAACTAGTAGTCAGATAGAGAAGAGTTTTCAAGACTCAAGAGATCAGAGGATTTGGAGTTAGAAATAAGTTGATATTTGAACTAAAGAAAGTACATGATTTGAAGAGGGTTTATATACTACAGTGACCTCAAAAACCCTTTCCATAACTAACCTTGATGGCAGTGCGCTTCGCGCACTGCCAGACACTGTGGGAATTTCGCTTAGCTTTGGTGGGGTTATAAATAGTACTCACTCTTGGCTACAAATATGCCCCCTAGGTCATGTGATTCAGTTTACATACCATTGAGATACATTCCT
>JBBPSV010000026.1:0-50254 GCA_038093795.1 Retiboletus fuscus
TACCAAGACTATTTCAAATACATTACAAATGTATTACTCATACATTCCATGACATTCTTTAATGTTCCATGGACTTACCTATTATGATAGAGACATACATACATACATACATACAAGAGATGGTCACTATAAGTAGGACCACTCTTCACTCTCACAATACAAGTCTTATTCCTACTCAGAACCCAGTCAGCTACTACAAGACTTCAGCATATGCTTTACAGTTCCTCACTACTCCAAGAAGTGAGTATCTCCCACTTCAGGTTCACAGTTTCCCCTTTGTTGCCCTCAGCTGCACATGTGGATATACCTGTGGTATTTCCATATGAACATGGTATCTACAAAACAATTGGAGGAGCCAGAGTCTATGAGGGCAGGGAAGAAGGGGATGTCATAAGATATAAGCAAGATGGTGGGCATGAGGGACTTCAGATCTAAGAGAGTGGAGGCATTAAGTTGGATCTCCTTTGAGGCATGGTTGGAGTCAATGCAACCTCCTGGCTGTGTGGAGTTTGGGAGGCTGCAGACTATTTTTTTTCCTTGGAGGAGGACTCTGGTTTGGCTTCCAAGGTGGTTGTCACGGCGCAGGCCTTAGAAGCATGAGAGGACAACCTTGGGCAATCTTTGGCGATGTGGCCTGCCAGACCACAGAACATGCACAACTGATGATCGAAGCGACACTTTTGTTCAGCATCAGTAAGCCTGCTGTCCAAATCCAACTTTGAAAAAAGGTTGGGTTTCAGGGTAGCTGTAATAGCAGCTTTGCCTTTGGACTCCAAAGATTCTGGGGGTCTGGTGGAGGGCAGAGAGGAAGATGATATGGGAGTGGATGGATTATTGGAGATGGATCTGGATGAAGAGCAGTTGGTGCTGGGTTTCACCTGCCTGCTCAACTCTGACTTGCACTCCCAATAGCATGCATTGATGGTGTGGGCAAGGCTGTGGAGTTTGGAGAGGGTGGGGGGTTTCCTGACACAGGATACTTCATCCTTGATACAATCTGGGAGTCCATTATAGAAGTGATGATGGAGAGAACCTTCTCCATATCCTCAGACCTGGGTTGCAATGTGGTTGAACTTGACTACGTACTTGGTAATATATTGGCCTTCTTTCATTGACAAGTGGTCGAGCTGGTGCTTCACATCTCTGATGGGATTGTTGTAGAGAACAGGAGTTCCCTAAAGTGATATCCCACATTTTCCCCAGTTGTATTAGCCCAGATGACCATTCCCTGCTCTCTCTATCCTTCTGATGACATTCCAAAGTCAACCTGATGCCTTATTTCTGAGTCTGAGGTCAGTCTGGAATTTCCTTTTTAGTCTGAAGCTCTATTTCCGAGTCCAAGATAGTTCGGAATTTCCTTTTTAGTCCGATGTTATCATTTTAAGTTCGGACTTTGTTTCCTTAACTTTCCTATTGTCTACAATGACTATACCATTTCATTTACACTCTTTTGGACATTCCTATGTCTCCTTTTGTCTCATAACTTAGTTACATCACCTTTTTAGTGGTTGGGAATTTTCTGTATCTATAAGTACTTTGTATTTTCATCTGGAAATACAGTTTTCCTCATGTGGAACTCTCACCCATCATATATTGTCACCATCCACATCGTCTGTCACCATTCCAAGCCTTGTCCATCACTATCACACTCATTCCTCATGTTTCCAAAGCACATTTCACCATCCAGTAGTCTGGAAATTCCTATTTTCAGTCCGGATTAGCTTGGACTTATCATATATTGGTTAGCAATCATTGGAGTACTCTTACTGACCTTCCTTCACCATAGAACCTCTTTAGGGACAAACTATTTGT
The DNA here is from genome assembly GCA_038093795.1 of Retiboletus fuscus. Lineage (NCBI taxonomy): Eukaryota > Fungi > Basidiomycota > Agaricomycetes > Boletales > Boletaceae > Retiboletus > Retiboletus fuscus. Next base: position 1,813 of record JBBPSV010000026.1, read on the forward strand.
ACTCTTCATTACCTAGAAGTGTTCTATCCTGGGGCACTTTGCTGTTTTACATTGTGAGGTCCAAAGTTGGTCTGTAACTCTACAACAAACTCCTTGTAGTTGTCCATCCAAATTGGATGGAGTGCAGGATCTTCTAGGAGGAGGTCAGGTTCTAACCATTCCAAGGCCATTCGCTTGAGATAGGACTGTGCAAAGGTGACTTTAGTGTGGTCCATGCTAAAGGCCTTAGGACAGTCCTGGAAGTTCAGCTTGCACTGGACAAGGAAGACCCAGAGTGTGTGGGGCTTCATTCCATCAAACTGGTCAGGTTCTCGGACCTTGTTGCACTGGCTGGACTCAGATGGCTTGTGATGAGAGGAGCATGCGAGACCATGAATGGTATCAGTGAGTGCTGCAAGAGTGTTGCAAGGCACATGCTCATTGTCGGAAGGTGGGGTGTGAGAGAAGAAGTTGTCATCCAGGATGTCTGAATATCGGAGAGATCACCTCCAGGCAGGTCTAGGTTGCCCAGGATGTCAACATTAACTGGAGTTCAGATGTCATGCTCATGGATGCTGGAGTGATGGCTGAAGATGGAATTGTGGTCATCATTTTCTAGGAGTTCGACAATACTAGCTCCAGGGGTAGGGGAAGGTGGTTGACGAGGGGCTCACTAAGAAGTGGACTCCAGAGTACAACAAGCAGAGAAACTAAGGAATTGGTTCATGAGTTCAGGGCCTCAGTGACTGCTTCTGAAGGTAGAGACAGGGAGTGCATGAGGTGGCAGCAGTGGTGGGTTTGCATTTGGGGTGCGAGCCATTGATCTAGCATAAGTGTTCATAACAAAGTGAATGAGGAACTCTAACAAGTATGAGTTTGAATATACTGTTAAGACTGGGCCTTCTCTAAAGGAACTCCAGGTCTCCAGAGGTCAGATGTGATGGGATGTTGGCTTCAGTGTATGTGCTGTGCCCTTGTTGAGTCTGGTCATGTATTTCAAATGGAGGTCAGATATCCAAAGTCAATCAGACATAAGGTCAGAGGTTCGAGAACAAGAGTAAACTCAAGTCGATAAGGGTCGGAGGGGAACCGTTTAAGGCTCAGAGACAAGGTGAGGAGAAGTATCAAAGTTGATATTCAAACTAAAGTATGCAGGTGTAGGAATTGTGATTTATATACAAAGTGGTCCAGACATCAGAGTACTAAGTCCATAGTATTTTCTGGGGTGGAATTATTTTCAAGGGTAAGTAACAAGACAGAAACAGGATCGTGATAGGGTTGGCAGATAACTAGAGGGAGTCAGGGAGGATGGGGATGGATAGGGATTAATGGACAATTGAATAAATGTGTTTATTGGAAATGTCCTGAAGGAGTATCATTGGACAGGTGAAGTAAACTCAGAGGTCTGAAGGCTCAGAGGTTCAATACAAGTGGTGAGAGGTTCCGAGTTCGCATGTGTGAGCTTGGACTGGGATTGGAGGATCAGAGTTGGACATGGCAAGTTCATTGATATGACACCAAGCCAGTAATAGAAATCCCTATTTTACAAGGTTACAACAATGTGAGTTAAGTAGCAACCTATAAAAATGCAATAAATTGATACCAAGAGGTGAGGCAGCAAGGCCTGAATAAAAAAAAACTGAAAGAAAAAGGCAGTGCCACAGTGGATACAACTCATCACAACATTTTGCACCCTTCAATGCTCCTTGCAACAACTCTTAAGCTGTTGATGAATATGAGCACTGTGGTGAACAGGTTGCACAGATCTAGGGAATGCAAAGGGGGTGCCAGAGGGGTATAATTTGCATTTCACTGGTATAGCATTCAAGTGTGGGTATCTTTGGGCATTGCTGTGTTAGCATGATGTCTGGAAATTTGTTTAAAAAAATACCTTTCACTGGCATGAGAGTTGATCTGGTCATTTTGCACTGCCTCCTGGCCCTGCTCTGGCTTCATGCTGGGCTCCTCTAAATGACTACAAAGTGCATGCATCAACCTGTGAACATAGTCGTAGTCAGGCCTTGTGCTGTATTCAAGGTTCCTCACATAATCCAGAAAACCCTTCATCTCGTTGGGAATGTTGGGGAGTAGTTGGTACACCTTCTGCTTGTTTTCCAGAAGAGCATTGCAGGGGCCTTTTGCCCACAGTAAGGTTCCATAAAATAAATAGAGTACAACATAAGCGAGAGACTCCAAGTCATCTCACCTACTCAGCTCATGTCCAAAGTGGCTGTTGATTGATGCGAATGATGGTGTGCCAACAAATGGCAGATTCTGACAGAAACAGTGATGCAGTCAAGTTTTCAGGTGGTGGTACTTCGTGGCATGACTGAAATTGATGAGGTAGATATAATGAGCTTGTGAGCCATAACTGATTAGGATATTGTTTGGTTTGATGTCTTGATGGATGTAATTTGAGTTATGAATATCTTGCAGACAATTGATCTAAAATTTGTATGTCAGCATGATGTGGGTCAACTTGAATGTTACAATGGTGGGATCATACCAGCTGTTCAGCAATGTCAGCAATAGTATCTAGAGTAAGGGTGAGTTTGCAGGTGCTGAAAACCTCTTCTAGAGAGGGACCCAACCAGTTGAGTATGAGCAAATTTCATCCACCATCCTCCCCAAATCAAAGTGCTTGAGGAATACCCTCCACGGTGGCAAGTTGCCAGAGTACAGTGAATTCATGTTTCAGGGTGGACAGAAATACCCCATGATGCTTGATTTTGATGACAAAGTCTTCTTTACCACCTGCCAGGTCATTTGCTCAATGCACTTTGCCTATACATGTAGTTGTTTAGTTGAAAACAATGCATTGGAAATTGGAACAAAATTGAGTACCAAATGACCCCACTCCAATTACCTCCATAAGTTGGTATCTTCCATCTATGTACATTGAGGACTTCAGCTCTGAACATCATTTCATGGAGTAGATGAGTTGATGGCCTTGGTGGAATACTGTCGAAGTTGCTTGAAGTTTGGGCAAGACACCTGTGAAACAGTTGAACCAACCATGCAGTATCCACAGAGTCGACGCAGACAACACACCATCACACACATGGCCATCACAGCCTTGATAGATAGTGATGCAGCACCATGGCAGGCCTTGACCAGAAGTTGTTGGAGTTAGTTGGAGACTTGGAGTACTTGAAGTAATAACTATGGTTGACTCAGGACCTCAGGTGACCAGATCAAACTGCAAATGACTTAATGACAATCTGTTGATGAAAAGTGAGTCTGAGTGATCCAGCAAGTCATGACTATGGTAACTTGTGAGTTGTGACTCAAGTTGCATGTCACACTGCAACTAAGCAAGTCACTAGCATAGATTTCCATCACTAGAGTCTTTGCACAACACAGCTATGATTCACGAAGTGTTGCTATGAAAGTTCTACTTAAGTAATGAAAATTCTACACATGACAATAGCAAAGTAAGGTTTGAAAGTCAAAGAGTGAGGAGCTCAACAGCATCTGGAATCTCCACTTTGTCCTAATGCATTTTGTGCACCAGCTGATCAAGTTCCTCCTTGCGGCTCAAATGGATGTTATGCTGTGGTTCATCTGGTTCATCCTCAAGGAGGTCAGATTGCCTCATAAACATTCCACATGTAAAGTTTACCCGGTCCTTCTTCAACTTGAATTTAAGCATCTGTAGCACCTCCATTAACATAGAACTGATCTGGTTCCACTTGTGTGTGTCAGTATCAGTGCTAGATGAAAAAACACGCTCACATGGGATGGCAGAGGCTTGAATAGGTATGTAGTCCATTGCTATCCTGAAAAGTGTGGGATATGTGGCTTTTGCAGTCTAAGTAGGGTCAGTTGGATGTGAGCACAATAATCCTGAACCAAAAGTGCCCCCAACTTACAACCCAAAATGCCAAAGGATCAGATGTTTTCCAGATTGGGGCAGTGGTATATTCTTTGAACTCACATTCGGCTGTTCGAACTGAACTCGTTGTAGGAGTGCAACAAACATTGCCAAGGCCAAATTGGAAAGCCAAGACTTGAAGGGAGTTTGCATCCTGTTTGATGGTCACTTGCATGGGCTCCTGCAGGAGCTTGGAAGTACAATACTCAGACATCTTTGCAGACAAAAACTTGTAAGTGTATCTACAAGTAACAGAAATAGATTAAATATACCAACTTGACCATATCTGTGTGCACTGTGGCTACTTGCTCAGCCTCCCAGTTCTGAGTTATCCAGGTCAACTTGATGGATGGATCAACAACTGCAAAGGTCCAAAAGAGTGGTGAGTGAATATTCAAAATGACTATCTGAATGATAACCTACACATTGCCACAACGTATGTGGGGCTGTTCTCCATGCAATTGTAGTATGTCATAGCCTTCTCAAGTCCAATCTGAATGGGTGGTGCAAAGTGGGGCATGTGTTGTATCTTTCTTGTCCAAGCTTTCATGAATAATTCAAATGAGGGAATACTCTTCCCAAGCCTTGGCAGTGATTCATGACACATAATGTGCTGAACCCAGTGGGGTACCTGCTGATTACAGTTAGTACAGTCTCTTGTGTTGCTTGTTGCACCTGCTGCCCACCATGTAGCAATTGTGGCATCACTGGTGCACACCACCAACGGCTCACTGTGATGGCCATGATGGGAGTTGTGAGGCAACAGGCACTGATATGGGTACAACAAAGAATGAACACTCACCTCCAGAATTGTATCACAGTCCTTCATAATGTCCCATTCCACGTTGCCCATTTGAAAAGAGGTTAACTTGTGGAGGGCAAGGAATTGATCAATGGGCTGGAGATTCAAGCTCATACATTAGAAGTGATGTAGGCATCATCTCAAAAAGGACTCACCAAATGCAAGACTCTCAAATAGTTGAACATATAAAGGGTGGCATCCCACCTGGTTGGAACATCATGAAGTAACTGTACTTCTGGAACAATGACCACCATCCTAGCAGTGTCTTGGAACCAGCTCTTCTCATTTCCAGCTTTGACAAGGCCATCAACTTGGTTGTAGTGCAATCCAGAAATGCAAATTGTTTGAACCATCTCTTGCCCCAAGGTGATTGGCCATCTGCTGATGGCAGTCACATATTCATCTTTCTCACCAGGATCGTCAAATGCATCCGCATACATTGCTTTGACCTCTTCTAGGTTGGGGTTGTTGAACACCGCCAGGACAGCTTGCATGCAAAGGTTGATGATATGTGGAAAACACATAATGTACCATTCCCTCACATGAAACTGGATATCACATGATGCTAGCAGTTTCATGAGCTCTTCCATCATTGTCTTGTTATTGGCAGCATTGTCTAGTGTAAACCAACTGAGCTAGTAGCACTGATCAGCAGCAGATACTCAAAACCTACATAGCACATATGTTCATTGTGACTTCGGTGCAGTCAAGTAAGTAGAGGATAGCGCATGCCAAAACTAAACCAGTGTGATTGCTGTGTAGGTGATGAAAGCTGATCAGTGCAGATTTGAGCTCTAAAGCACCAGTTGTTGGGTGTCTGGCAATCCAATGGGCTGTCAAGGTGAGATATGGTTGATGAGACTTCTTATCCCAGACATTGGTGGTGAATGAGATCGTTCCAAGTGCTTTCTACATGTACATTAATAGATGGAACAGAGAAATGAGGGAGGACTTGCATCCATTTTGGCTTTCAAGGACACAAAGCGGTCCTGCCAGGTAATGATGACTTCCAATCAGAGCTTTGTACATTGAGGAATGTCGCAATCTTTTAGATCATCCCAAAGGAAAAGCAGGAGTTGTCAGAACTCTGGACACTCAGCTACATTCAAAGATTGGACATGTGTCATTAGTGGCAAGCAAGCCAGGATAGAAAGTGCAAACCTGATCATTGATGACAATAAATTCAACCAGTAATCAATAAAAAGCTTCCTTTAAGAACTGTGGGATCATACCTCATCCAGTTGGGTCCATAGAACCCATGTTGTTGCCTGTGAGACATGTAGGAAGTTTTGTAATATCAATGCCATCCCATACAAGACCTTCAAGAGATTCAAGGGTATAGCCCTTTTTGATCATGGTCACAAGCAAGTGAAGCTGCAGGAGCCAAGACTTTTCATGGGCAACAGTGACATAGTTGAGCAGGTGCCATTGCTCAAGGTGTCTGTAAAGGACACTGGTTGACATATTTGTGCTGTAATAGAAGTTATCATGGCAGTGATGTCCAGGTTTGAGCTCAGCCCCATATTTATCAATCCATGCCTTCTGATCACAGTTGTAGTCTGCCCTGTGAGGATCCATTAATATGGTAGTCAGTACACAATGTAATAAAACACCTACTTGCACTCCTTGCAGCGAGTAGGCACTTTCTTCTCCTCACCTTGGTAGAAATAGTGTCATATATCCTCTGCCAGGACATTGGTTGCTGAATGGCCACAAGACGTTTGGTTGATGGGATCCATCAAGACATCCAGCATCTTGGGCTTGTTCATATTTTCTCTCCAAGTGCATTGTCTATGTGGCTGCTGTTGTGCAGCAGCAATAGGATAATCCTTGTTGGAGCTAGAGATATTGAGATTAAAAACTTCTGCACCCCCAGCAGGTGATGGGGGCAGATAAATGGGTACAGGGTCAACAGCCTCAACAATGACAAGTGGATCTGGAGGGGGAGGGTCGACTATCTGACCATCAAGGGCAGGGGATGGGTGAGCATGCTGACCATGCCAAGTCTTTGCTGCAGTGTTGGCATGGTCAGATGCAGGTAGGGCATTGATAGTATTGCCTCTACTGCAAGAGCCAGCATTGCCTTTTTCACAAGGGGGCATGGTGGTGGTGGTGTAGCACAATGGATTATGGTGATGGGCTGGGCAAGAATTGAAAAAGAGAGATGAGTATAGAGGGTTTACAGTATTTAAGACACTGTGATGCACACTGCTTCAGCCGGCCAGTGGTTCTAGGGCTCAGCCTGGGCATGAGGCTCATTCAAATTCAGCTCCACCTTAGACCTGTAGGCTATAGCATCCTGTTACACATAGCGTACAAGCAAGGTTTACTATGATAACTCTTAAGGTTCTTCAGAGGGATCTGCTCACAAAGAGCATGCTCGATGAAGAGGTTGACTTAAGAGTTTGACGAAGAGTTGCTTCTAGGACAGGGATGACTCAAAAGATACGCTAGTATTGCGCAGATTCTGAATAGTTTTACAGCAAGCGGGGTGATACCTTAAATAGGATGACGAAGATGCACATGGACCAAGAGATAAAGAAGGAAGTTGACTACATAGGGGATGTGGGGAACATGGGTCATTATGAGAGAAACGACGGAGGAGAGATGAATCCATGAGGGAAGATGGTTATGATAGCTCTATGAGCAGCAGGTGAGTGGGACCAGTTAACATCAAGAAGTAGTCATAACGAGAGGAACGGATGCCTCTCCAAGTATGTAAGGAAGAAGAGAGAGAGAAAAGAAAGACCGAGCGAAAGAGAAAGAGAATTGTAACATTACCCCTTCCGTACAATTGAACCCCAGGTTCAATGACTAATCCTGGATTCACCCAGCCATCAGACTGAAGGGAGTGAGGGTCCACCGTAGATCACCATCTGTTGAGAGGGGGATAAAAGCTCAAAAGGACATTCATCCACGATATGACCCAGTTGATGACAAGTTCCACAGTTTCTATGGGGGCAGAAGCGGGCTGCATGTCCCCAGTTATGACAGAAATCGCATTGGACCCTGAGACAAGAAGTGGAGTTATGTCCCAGAGCCAGGAGGTCACAGCTTGGGCATCGGAAGTTGGGGCAGTTCTCAAGGTAGTGACCCAGCGTATTGCATTAGAAACACCTGGTAGAGGGAGTTGCAGGCGTACAAATGAGGGCTGGAGGTCTAGGGAGAGTCCGAAAGGGGGAGGATAGGGCTTGTCGTCCACCAGGGAGGGGAATATACTGAGGAGCATCATGGGGGATGGAGATCGTGCTTTCCTCAGAGGAAGAGGAATGGGTGTCTTCTTCATCATCAGTGGCAACTAAGGTGGGGGTATCAAGAGGTGGGGAGGAGATCTGGGAGGCTAGTGATGTCGGGGTGTTGATAGGAAGGGGGGGGGAGAAGGGATGCGGAGGGAAGAGGCAGAGTTCAGTAAATAAGCTTCTCTCAGGTCATGTGGCATGAGGAGAAAGTAACGACAAAAGGTGGGATAGATGTGGATTGGGGCAATACCTTCGATGAAGGTGCCAAAACCATGGAGGTGCAAGGCATGCAGTACATGTCCAGGGAGCTCACCCAAGATTAGTTGAAGGGGAGCATCATGGGGGCGAAGAGTTTGTTCTAGACGTTGGACACGGAGGATTGCATGAAACAGTTGGACTAGTTCCTGGCTTATCTCATCCATTTGAAATAAGGCATTATTCTTGATGAGGAGAGTTAAGGTTGGGTCATTGAGGACGGCGGCATAGAGTAGCTGGGCCCAATAGTCTGGTAGTAAGAAGGGTCTGACTGGGCAGTTTCTAAGAGGAGTGGCAGTGGAGAGGGACGGGGGAGCAGACATGGTTAGAATGGGGATGAAAGAAGGTGGAGTTGGGGTTGACGACGGTATTCGGTGAGGAAGTAGGCCACTGTGATGGCCCAGATTACTACAAGGAGGGTGGCAAAGATTATGTAGGGGATGTTATGAGGCGGAGGACATAGCTGAAATGGCATTCACTATTTTGAGGGGAAGGATTGGATGAGGAATAGGGCGAGAAACCAGAGGGAGATGAGGCAGATGGGTAGGACTTCGTTGCAAGGGAGTATATAGAGTGGATACACTCTTTCTCTGGGAGGAATCTGCTCATAAAGAGCATGCTCATGAGAGGAAGTGTGGGGAGTTAGAGGTGATGGAGGGACTTGTATTTAGAGAGGATCTTGTTCGCATGGTGGAGATTGGATTCGGGTTCCTGGGTGTTTTCTGATGGTGGGTATCCTTTCCAGGCAGTCAGGTACTTTCGTCTGTTGCCAGGGCCCTTGTGGGCGATGATGGCTTCAACTTCATACTCCTCTTCTTGGTTAATAAGGTCTGGGGGGGGCATAGGGAAGGTGGGACCATGTGCTTCCGAAGTGCGATAAGGGGATAAGAGGAAGGCATGGAAGATGTTATGGATCTTCCAGGTGGGGGGAAGGCGGAGTTCATATACCAGGGGAGATAGTACCTTAGAGATCTCAAAGGGTCCCAGGCATTTGGGACTTAGTTTCCTAGAGGGGTATTTTAATTGGAGGTGGGAGGTTTCTAACCATACTTTATCTCCATTTCTCCATGATGGTGATGCTCCAGATCTTCTTGAAGCCATGATCTTCTGTGCAGATTCATGGGCGGCGCGGGCTTCCTTTCTGGCAGAGTCTAGGGATTTGAGTCTGTTTTCTAGGGCAGGGAGGAAGGTTTTTCCTAAGGAAGGATAGGAGCGGGGTTCATAGCCATAAAGAAGGGAGAATGGGGATTTTTTGGTGGCAGAGTGGGGGGCGGAGTTGTGGTGGAATTCAGTGGCTGTGAGATAAAAGGTCCAAGTTGTGGGGTTGTTGGAACAGAAGATGTGGAGATAGGTTTCTAGTTCTTGATTGGTTCGTTCAGTTTGTCCATCAGTTTGGGGGTGATAAGTGGTGGATAGTTTGACATCGTATCTAAGGATTCTGGCTAGTTCTCTGGCCAAGGCAGAAGTGAATTAAGGACCTCTGTCAGTGACAAGGGAATCATGGAGGCCAAAGCATTTGAACACATTGTCGAAGAATAATTGGGCTACTCCGGCTGCATCAATAGTCTTGTTGCAGGGTATGAGGATTACCCCCTTGCTAAGGTAGTCGACCACGACTAGCACAGAATCGAACCCCATAGAGGGGGGGAGGTCAGTGATGAGATCGACTGAAAGGTGCTTGAATGGGAGGGAGGAAGCAGTGGGGATGGGGGAGAGGGGAGGTTGGGTAGGATAGGTGTTGACCTTGTTTTGCTGGCAGATAGTACAGCCATCAATGTAACTTTTGACAAAGGAGGATAATCCAGGCCACCAGAAGTCACACTCAAGAATGGCCTTGATGTGAAAGATCCCCATGTGTCCAGACAGAGGAGAGGAGTGGATGGAGGAGAGGAGGGAGGACCGAGAGGAAGGTGGGACATAGAGACAGCCTCTGAAGTAGAGGTGGCCATTGTCAAAGGTCCAGTCTTGGAGTGAGGCCTGGGTAAAAAGGGGGGATCCCTCATCCAGGGTGGCAAGAGCTTTCAGGACAAAAGGGTCAGAGGTGGAAGAGTTACGAATGTGGCGCACAAGAGTGAGGTCAAGGGCTTGGATGACAATTGGTTCTGGGGCTATGGAGGTATGGAGGTTGTCATCGCTGGTGTCAACTGAGTCTTTCCGGGAGAGGGCATTGGCAGGTCCCATTTTAGATCCAGGAGTGACCACCCAGTTAATGTGGAAATCTTGGAGAAAGAGAGACCACCGAGCTTGGCAACGAGAGAGCTTTCTTGGGTCACGGATATAGGATAGATTCTTATGGTCAGTTATGATGTTGACCGGATGGAGGGTTCCCTGAAGGTAGTGCTTCCATTCAGTGAGGGCGAGGATCACTGCAAGGAGTTCCCAATTGTAGATATCGTAGTTTCGTTCAGCAGGGGAGAAGGTCTTCGAGAAGTAAGTGCAGGGGTGGAGGTTGCTGTTGCTATCCCGCTGCATCAGGACTGCTCCAGCCGCAAGAAGGGAGGCGTCTGTCATGATGAAGAAGGGTTTGGAGACATCTGGAATGAAAAGCACAGGGGCAGCAGAAAATATGGACTTCAGGGAGTCGAATGACTTGTCCTGAAAAGAGCCCCAGATCCAGGGTTGTTCCTTACAAGTGAGGAGGGTGAGTGGGGCAACTATGTTGGAGTAATTGGGGATGAACTTCTGGTAGAAGTTGGCAAATCCAAGGAAGGAACGGACCCCTTTAACCGAAGTGGGTGGTTTCCAGTCTGCTAGAGTAGATAATTTGGAAGGGTCCATTCGTACTTGTCCTTGGCCAATGATAAGTCCCAGATATTCTATGGTAGGGCAGTCAAAGGAACATTTGGATATTTTCAGGGTGAGGTGATGTTCCCTGAGGTGTAGGAGGACTCATCTAGTGCGTTCATGATGGAGGATAAGGGATCCACGGGTATGAATTCCCATGTCATCCATGTAGATCTTGAGCCATCCCTCCGCGATCATGTCAGCAAAGATATGATTCATGAATGCTTGGAATGTGGCAGGGGCGTTGCAGAAACCGAAGAACATGACGGTAGGCTCAAAGAGGCCAAAAGGGGTGATGAAGGCGGCCTTCCATTGATCATTCTTCTTGATGCAGATGTTGTTGTATCCCCAGCAGATGTCAAATTTAGTGAATAGGTTGGCATCTTTCATATCATCGATGAGTTCAGGGATCAGGGGGAGCGGGTAGGCATTGCGAATGGTGTGACTATTGAGCCAGCGATAATCTTGACAAGGGCGGAGGTCTTTCTTTGGGTCAGATTTCCCATCGGATTTCTTTGGAACAAAGAAGAAAGGAGACACCTGGGGGGACTTAGAGGGGATGATGCGACCAGTTCTAAGGTGTTCTTCAACAAACTCTTTACAAACTTCCTTTTCTAGAGGGTTGAGGGGATAGATCTTGGCGATCTTTGGAACAAAGATATCTTTGAGTTCTATGGTGTGGTCAAAGGTTCGGTGGGGGAGAAGTTCATTATGTGTTTGTTCCTGAAAGACGTCAATGAAGTCCTTGCAAAAGTCCGGTAAAAGTTCCTCAAGAGGGGGAGACAGTTCTGTGGTGGTTCCATTGATTTCAGTGTCCTTCTGAAGGCGATACTCATGGAGAGACCAGTCTTCTTCAAAAGGATACCTAAGGGTTACTAATTCAGTGAGTTCCTGATCTACATCCTTACCAAGCCATAGTGAGAGATAGTCAATCTCATGGGGGAAAGTGGAGGGTAGAGATATGAAGAATCTTCTCCAGTCAATGATTGGATTGAGCTTTTTCAACCAGGGCATCCCGAGGATGATCTGTGAATGGCCGAGTCTGGTTACCATGAGTTTTTCTTGATCAAAGAAGGATCCTAAAGAGAAGGGGACCGAGGCAGTTCAAGTGATGGTTCCTTGTTGGTTAGGAGTCCCATCTATGTTATATGCGATGATAGGGTCAGGGAGGGGTGTTATAGAGAAGTTATCTTTCTCTAGGAGGTGAAGGTTGAGGAAATTTCCGGTGGCTCCTGAGTCAATGAGGGCTGAGGTTTCGATGTTTTTGTTTTTTCCTTGTAGTAGGACTGGAAGAGGTAAGGTTCGATTGTTCAATGATGCTACAAGTACATGAGGGGTAGGGAGAGGCGACGTTGAAGCGACTCTCCCTTTTAAAAATCCTGTACGGTTTTAACTTATTCCAGGTGTACAGAGGCTATCTCTTCAATGGGTTCTTCTTCATAGCACATCTTTAAAGTAGCGAGGATCTCCTTTCCTTCCTTCCCTGAGGTTTTGAGGGAGTCAATGTAGACCTCCAGGTCAGTCTTGGTAGGGGGGGGGGTGGGGGGTGTGGGAGTTAGTCCAGTGGTTGTTCAGATGTGCAGAGGGCAGGGGGATTTTCGAAGGGGAGATGTTCCTTTGCATTCGGTGGCATTGTGACCTGTCTTTCTCCATCAGAAGCATTGTCCCTCCCTGATGCACTGGGCTCGTTCTGTTGGGGTGAGTTTACTGAGGGTGACGCTATCGACATCCATGGTGTTCGGGTCTCAGTGGGAACTCTTTTGAAAGAAGGAGGAGGGTTGTGGGCGTCCTCCTTGGAGGGCTAGGATACGCATCTTTTGTGTATGGAAGACCTTGGCTTGGTTGATCCATTCAGTGATAGTGGTGGGGATGGTTGCCATGGAGAGGATCATGGTAGCAAGTTTCTGGTCAATTCCCTGGGAGAATAGGTCAATAAGGGTGATATCATCGGTGATTCCAGCTTTACTGGCAAGGTTCTGAAAGTCTGTGATGAACTGTTGGAACCCATCATCCCGAGTTCCATTGGGTTTCTGGGAGGATCTTTGGACGAGTTTAGACAGGTCGAGGCAGGTGGTGGCCTTGGTATCAAAGGGGTAGAAAGTGGTCTCAAAATTGGTGGCGAAGTAGGGGAAGGTTTTCTCTGCAGGTTTACCATTGGAATCTGCCATCTTGTCATACCACATTTCAGCGAAGGAGGCTCCTCTTCCTTCGCTCATCTTGTTGAGGGTGGTTATGATCATTTCTTTGTTAGTGGTATACAGAGTAGAGTTCAGAACAAAGTAGGCTTTCATGGCTTTGATCCATCTGGAAGCGTCCACAGGCTTTCCAGAGAAGTCGGCAGGGAGGGCTGCCTTTAGTTCAGTGGATTTGGTGGGCATGGTGGGTGCGATGGTTTGAGTGGCAGTGGTTAAGGGGTTAATTCTAGGGGTGGTATGAGGTTTTCTTTGTCTTGGGGGTTTCTGGGGAATATCCGGGGTCTGGTATGGGTTGTGGAAGGGAAGAGCAATGCTGCTTGTCTCCTCTCTTTGATCGACCTCAATATCATAGGTCTCAGGGTCAAGGGGTTCTTGTGAGTGACTCGTGGTGACTGATGGGGGGTCCTTCACCTAGAGAGGTGGGACAGAGGGAGATTCAGAATCTTTTGTTACGTGTAGTGTACAAGCAAGGTTTACTATGATAACTCTTAAGGTTCTTCAGAGGGATCTGCTCATAAAGAGCACGCTCGATGAAGAGGTTGACTTAAGAGTTTGATGAAGAGTTGCTTCTAGGACAGGGATGACTCAAAAGATACGCTAGTATTGCGCAGATTCTGAATAGTTTTACAGCAAGTGGGGTGATACCTTAAATAGGATGACGAAGATGTGCATGGACCAAGAGATAAAGAAGGAAGTTGACTACATAGGGGATGTGGGGAACATGGGTCATTATGAGAGAAACGACGGAGGAGAGATGAGTCCATGAGGGAAGATGGTTATGATAGCTCTATGAGCAGCAGGTGAGTGGGACCAGTTAACATCAAGAAGTAGTCATAACGAGAGGAACGGATGCCTCTCCAAGTATGTAAGGAAGAAGAGAGAGAAAAAAGAAAGACCAAGTGAAAGAGAAAGAGAATTGTAACACATCCTACCCGATGCCTAGCGAGTCAAATAAACATGTTATTGAGACTCACCAATTGAACATGTAAGACTACTTGATGGCTTGCAATCAGACCATCAGCACATGTTGATCAGTCTATAGACTTGGACTCAACCTACCTGACCATGAGGCATGCAACAGTGGTGGTGCAACCATTGTGTGATAATTGAGGACCTCACTGAATTGCTTATGCCAATGTAGAGTCATAGACCTTGAGGGTGGCAGGTGGATAGTCTGAAGGATGGCTCTAGCCAGCTGGAGCCAGAGCCACATGTTGGCTCTGTACAGCTGCATCCTAGCAATAGCCAAGTGCCATGATGGGGCTTGGCTCCATGTGACTCCGTCAGGGCCACAGTCAGCTCCTGGCTCTACACTGGCTCAAGTCGAAGTGGTGGCAACACTAGTTACAACTCAAGGCCTGTACAGCCTTTGTTGAAGAACACCTCAAAATAGGGTGTATCATACCTTCCAAGTCACCCTAAGCTGCTCCCTTTTTCTTTGTCACAAAGAAAGATGGATCTCTCTGCCCAGTCCAGGATTACCACTACCTGAATAGTCATACCACTCAAAACACCTACCCTCTTCCACTCATTGATGAACTCATTGATAAAATGAAGGATGCCATGTTCTTCACCAAGTTCAATGTAAGGTGGGGATATAACAACATACAAATCAGAGAAGAGGACCAATGGAAAGCTGCATTCATTACCCCTCTTGGACTTTTTGAACCAATTGTTATGTTCTTTGGATTCTGTAATGCTCCAGCAACCTTCCAAGCCTTTATGAACCATATTTTCACAGACATGATCACAGAAGGTTGGCTCAAAATCTACATGGATGATCTTGGCATCCACACAAATGGCTCCCTTGTATTCCATCACAAACAGACTCATCAGGTCCTCCAATGTCTTCAAGAACATGGATTGTCCCTAAAAATGACCAAATGCTCCTTCAACACACCTACCATGGAATACCTTGGCATGATCATAGGCCAAGGACTTGCCCAGATGGATCCTAAGAAGCTCTCCACAATTGCCAACTAGAAGCCCCCTACTTTGGTCAAGGGAACTCACTCATTCTTGGGATTTGCCAACTTCTATCAGAAGTTTATTCCAAACTATTCCAATATTGTCACCCCCCTCATGCTCCTCACTCAAAAAGACCAACCATGGGTCTGGTCACCACTCCAACAATGTGCCTTCAACTCTCTCTGAAAAACCTTCTACACTACACCAGTTCTTTATATATCTGACATCTCTTGCCCCTTCTTCATCATGACCAATGCCTCCCTTCTCACCACAGGTGCAGTCCTTATGCAAACAGACTGCAATGGTGATAAGAAACCCTGTGCCTACTTCTTGAAGACCTTCTCCTTGGCAGAGCACAACTACAACATCTATGACCAAGAACTCCTTGCTGTCATCCTTGCTCTTGATGAATGGAAGCACTATCTCCAAGGCACCTCCCACTCTGTATCCATCCTCACTGATCATAAAAACCTCTCATATATCAGAGGTCCTAGAAAACTCTCATACCACCAAGCTCATTGGTCACTGTTCCTCCAAGACTTTGATATTACCTGGGTCATCACCCCTGGCACCAAAATGGGGCCAGCTGACACCCTCTCATGAAAGGATGATGTTGACATCTTCAACAACAATGCTGAAGCATCCATTGCCCCCAATCCAGTCATCATAAATGCCCTTGACCTCACCCTCACATGCCATATTCAAAACTCTTCTTCATCCAACCCCTTTAAGCAAATCACTGTTGAGCTCATCACCCATAGTGGTCTGGGTTGACCACTTTATGAAGGGGGTAATTCTTGTGGCATGCTCGAAGACCATTAATGCCACAGGAATTGCCCAAAATTTCTTTGATCACATTTTCAAATGCTTTAGCCTCCACAACACAATAATATCCAACTGAGGCCCCCAATTCACTTCAGCCTTTGCCAGAGAACTAGCTTGACTCCTGAAATATGATGTTCATCTGTCCACAGCCTATCATTCACAAACAGACAACCAGACTGAGCATATGAACCAGGAACTAGAAAATTACCTTCGCATATTCTGCACCAATAATCCCTCCTCATGGGCCCAGCAACTAACCTTGGCTGAATTCCATCACAATTCAGCACCACACAGTTCCACCAAGAAATCACCCTTCTTTCTACTCTACAGCTATGAACCATGTTCCTACCCCCCACTAGGGAAGACCTTCCTCCCTGCCTTAGAAGACTGCTTATCCACCTTGGGTAAAGCATGAAAAGATACCCTTGCCACTCATGAATCAGCCCAAAAGATCATGGCAATCAAGACATCCCATTGATTTTCCTCGTGGAAAGTCAGAGATAAGATATGGTTAGAAGCCACTCATCTCCACCTTAAATACCCCTCTTGGAAGCTTGCCCCAAAATGCCATGGTCCCTTCAACATTATCAAAGTCATATCTCCACTTATGTACCAGCTCTGCCTTCCATCAACATGAAAGATTCATAACATCTTCCACACCACACTTCTATCCCCCTTCTGCTTCACTAAACCTTATGGACCTGCCTTCCTGTTCCCACCACCTGATGTTATTGAGGAAGAAGAAGAGTGGGAAATTGATTAAATCATTGCCCACGAAGGACCCAAGCATAACCAATGGTACCTGACCACCTGGAAAGGTTATCCCTTGTTGAAAAATACATGGGAACCCAAGTCAAACCTCCAACACTCTGCCAATTTCTTATCCTCTTATAAGTGCAAACACCACCTCTGATTCTGTAGCCCTTCTCTCAGTTGATGGTCTCTTTATGAGTATCTCCTGACAGGAAAGCTACAGAACCAGTGTATATTTCTCATCAGATATGTAATCACAAATGTCATCTATTGTCTCCTCACTAGCCAAGTGATGGCATTGGTTACTGACTCAGAGTGGATGAAGATGGAGTTAAAGTCAGCAACAAAGTCAGATCATTTCCATAGGAAGAATGCTCCAAGTCTGCCAGATATCTTGGACTCTCAAAAGGTATCAGCCCATGTAGTGGCTGTTTCTTTCTTCATAAACAAGAGTGCATAGGCAATGCACCATGCATCATTGTTATAGATCTTGGCATTGATGAAGAGGTACAATTGTACTGAGTACATCAAAGGGAGCACCTTTATAAGGGACTCCAAGATGGATTTCTGTGAGTTTCATTTCCATGGTGGGGGTCTGGGCTGATGCTGGTGTGGCAGGAGTTTGGAAGATTCTAGAGAGTGCTGCAGTTTCTTCATTGCCAGAGGGGCTAGTGTGATGATTTATATATGCATAGTATAGAAACTGATAGAAGACTGACGAATTCTCAGAAGGAGCAGGAAAGAATAAAGACATGACTTGGTTAGAAGGGAAGGAATCAGAAGGAGTCAGAACAAGTCATGGTGCTGCAGATCGCAGCTGTTGATCAATGATTATCATGAAACAGTAATGTGGTCAGAATGACCTGAATAGACAATGACAGTGGTGTCAGTTGTTGGAAATGAAAGAGAAGTCTGTAGGGTGAGGCCTATGCATACATATATGGTAATCTGGGTTATGCCAGAGGAAACAGACTAGAGTCCAGTTGGATGAGAGTCCAGACTTGTAGAGAACTGAATGAAGTGTTAAAGCAAACAGTGTAGGTAGGGGACCAAGTTGTAACACTAGTCATGCCTGTGCTGGCCAAACTTCCTGCATACCTTTCATTGCTGCAGCCTGGCACTACAAACAAAGAGCAAAGTCAGTAGCATCCCACTCACTCCTACCATCCTCTCCACCATCTTGAAGATGCCTCCTCTTGCACTGCTGATGTACCTCTACCTGCACCTCCTGATTCTCAGCATGTGGGTGAGCCCGAAGAAATGTTCAACCTTACAAATGTCAGTAGTAATGAAGAGCCCTCTCTTTCCAGAGCTCATGGGAGTCACTATGTTGATGATTTGCAATCAAGCATGGCCACCAATCCACTCATGGTGACTAAGTCATCCCAAAAACAAACTGTGCCAGTGTTGTCCACTGATGGTACAGTTTTCTTGCCAAAGCACAAAGGAGAACCTATTCCCTGTGTTGTGTGCCAGTGAGTCACTACATACTTTATGTTATTGTGCTTATGTATACTCTTCAAAAGTTGAAAGAGGAAGAAGCACCATCCTGATTCTCTTCAGATAAATCCTTCATGTATGGTCCAAAGACTTCAAACACATCCAAATATGGCCACATTGAAGCATTCCATCTCAATATCTATCTAGAAGGGGCTGAAAAGATAGCTGGATTATTTAGTTGGAAAACATCAAAGTGGCTTTTGAATCTGGCTATAACTTCCAGATGCTTCACCAAGTCCTTGCTGCACCAAATGTATCAATTCAATACTTCTGCCCTTGAATCAAAGGGACCATCAAGATATGACTTCCCTACTGCCTGGATGTATCCTTCTAGAAACTGGGCTATCACCATTCTCAATTGCAGCACTGCAATAATATCTGATGCAATTCATTGTCATTGACAATCAGGTATGTCAGTGCAACTATTAAGTTTTGTTGATATATTTTTCTGAATTCCTTCTAACAGTCAATCAATATGGTCAAATGTCTGGAATTCCAGTGCCTCCTGCTCCTGCTCCACCAAGACTTGAGAGATTCTCAGATCTCTTGCTGCATAAAAATATGCAGAATCATTCTAGAAGCCTGGAGGCAATATTTCCTTGTCATGAAAGAGGATCTCATTGTGCAATAACCACCCTCATCAATATTCACTCTTACTCACTGCCCACTGCAGAAAACTGATGGTAAAGTCTTGTTCACATCCAACATCTGGACAAATGAAAATACTTGGCTATTTCTTGCATTCACAGTACATTGGATCTCAAGGGGAGACCAGCCAAGTTCTCTCAAAATAAAATCTGGATTGATTGTCTTTCACCACTTCCCCAGCAGGCACAAAAGGATCAACATTGCAAAGACCCTCTTACACTTGTCAGACTGTGTGGAAGTAACTCACAAGTATGCACATGTCACTTGTATGTTCCAGTTTCACTTACTGCTTTCTGACAGGTTGGCCACTTTACACTCAATAACACAAAAAACAATGATGCAGGCATATAGGAGCTCTCTAATCTCCTCTCTGCATGTGAAATTGACTTCAATCTTATTGATTAATGTATAATGTGCTTCCTACATATCCTCAAAATTAATTCTGGCCATACCACTAATCAATACACTAACATTGACTTTGCAGCCATTAGCAATGCATGGGTTGACACACTTGATCCTAGTGTTGTTGTTGACAAAGCTGCTTAATTTGAGGCTCTTTGACAAGACTCACTTGTCCTCAGTCATAACATTGTCCACATTGTGCATGCCTCAAGCCTCCACTATGAAGCATTCAATAACACTCTCATTACTGGTAACAAAATGAATTGGTGCACCAATGAGGAGGGCAATCATATGAAGCTCCCTGAACTTGAACTTCTATGGTACATCAAGTCATGGTGGGATTCAATTTACCTCATGATCAATCATTTGTACATCCACAGCCAGATAGTATGCCAGCATTTCCCAGAGAACTTTCTGATTTCTTTCCAGGCTCTCAACTATTTTTTCAAGACACCAGCTCATTGAGACCTTGCCAATTACAGCCTTGATGAGATGCATTGGTGCATGTTGGAATACTTGGAGATAGTCCTTGAGATAAGCACTTCTAGTATGTTTCCTGGCCCATCAGAGTTTCATATCTAGATCACTCACACTTCACAGCAGGCTATGTCAAGTAAGAGCTTGCCTCTCCTGTCATGCATTATACCATCATTTGAGGTGGTTATAATTCAATAGGAACATCTCAAAAGATCTGCACCTTCTTGTGCACCATACTGTAGGCATCTGTATGAAAGCAACCATAATGCATTATGCTAGGGTGGTTGCATTGCTAAAAGGAATGCATGACAGTGGGGTCAGTTGCTAACTTTGTGAGCATCATGCAGCTCTGGCTGGTTGCTGCAACATAACATACGATGTATTGTAGAAGAACTAGTAGTTACATGCAAGCATTGAAATTAATGAAAGCCCATATGTCTTCTTGCTCCCCAGCAGCCACTAATGAATTTCTGATACCCTTTTCAGTGCTGTTGTCATTTAGCAGCCAGCTCACACTGATGAACTGTAAGCAGTCAAAGCTGCTCACTGCTTAGACCATAATGCTCACCTTGTTTCACCATATCCCAAGGCTTGACTAGTTGCTAGCCAATTATATTGTCTATGTTACCAGTGGTACCACATGGTTGCTAACACTAGCAATGTAATATATAACAGGGGGTCCAGTTGCTAACTCAGAGTCAGGGGTAGGCCATAATGCACCCCCCCTGGTTGCCTCCATACAGATGCCTACAGTATGTATATTGATGTTGGCCTTACTACTGCAAGAGATTGTTATCATTGCATGGGAAGAATAAATGCATACACAATAATGATGTGTAAGTAGACTTATGTTTTGAAGTCTATGAGTATGAAGCTATGCTCATTTTTGCCCTCCAGTGGTTAACTCTTCCATCTGCCTTACCTAGATTGAAGCAAACTGGAAGGAACAAGATGTTACAGAAGTAAGGAGGATTATTCTCAAGCTCAAAAGCCTACTCTCATCCATGTCATGTCACTGGCTCTTCTGACACCAAACTCAGATGAATGACTACCATTTATCAAGCAACCAGCATCCAAGCAAGTTGATCTTATCACAAAATTTCTCACCTGTTGGTGCCATCACTAATCATCCCAGTACACTTGGAACAATGTACCTTGCCTCATGATATGGCCTGCCAATATTACATCCACAACAATTGTTGTCCAATGTACAAACAGTTGAACAAGAGTTGATGTCATATGTCATTGCATCCTGTTCTCCTAAAGGAACAGATCCTCTATCATTCTGGGTGGTACATCCACACTTTGTTACTTTGTTGGACCATCTAACAATTTGATATATATTTCCTGGAGGATGTATCCAATTCTATATCACATTGCTTGGACTACATTCTGATCCAAGCATCAGCCATGCCATATGACAGAGTCTTCTTGTCCAGCAGTAAAATTATGATGAAGTTGAATCAGTCCAGTACTAATAGAGGTCCTTCAAATGGTCAAATTCTTCCTCAACAAAGAACAGTTGAATTTCATGTGAGGATGGATGACTTCAACAATACAGATAGCTGTTGACATCAACAATAATGATGTGCTTGTAACAATTGTCAAAAACATTAATCACTCTGATGGACTAGGACTTTATATTGACCATATCATTGGGATCAATGGCAAAAAGGAGGCAAAGGAAGGAGACTGATAATTATATTTCATGGAATATACTGCAACTATACTTGTAACTGTGTTTGCTATCACCTATACAAGTTGTTCATGAATTCTATTCATGAAGTTTCATAGTTGTACAGCATGTCAGCTAGAATTGACTTTGAGTTGACTTGGCCAGCTGGAGCCAGCATTCCAGAGCCAGTAATTTGACTAGCTGGTCATTGGCTAAATGTGAACAGCCACTGACTCAACTATGACTCAAGTTGGATGAAAGTCATAGCTGCAGTAACACTACTTCATCTGATGAAGCCAAGAGCTCTCAACTGTTATGACTTGACCTGGCCCCGTTTATTTCTTTTACTTCTTCGTTAGCTTAGCCTCAGTGGGTCACTACCCACTTCGTCTGGCGTCACCCAGACTCCTCTCGCATGGCATGTAGGTCGTTATCCCATGGACCACATCATACTTTTCATTTCTGACTAATGAGCCTGCTGTCATTGTCGCCTCGGGTCATTCCAACCACTTCTCCATTTCATGATAATCTTTGATTGACAGCTGTCTCTGATCAATACTGATCGACAGATCCGCAGCGGATATGACTCACTTTCACTCCTCCTGAGTCCTTATGCTTCCCTGAGTCATATCTCTTTTGTTTCCTAATTCACCCGCTCGTTCCATAGGGTTCCATGACCTTCTATGGCCCAAGTATATAAACAGTAGTCTTTACACTTGTACTCCTTAAGCTAGAGCTACTCAATCATACCTTTGAGATAACTTCTACACTCAATCTCCCAAGACCAGGATAAGACTCGTCCTTCTTGGACTCATCATATCCTTCGACGCTGAGTGTGCTCTTCGTGAGCAGATACCTCGCCTGAAGGTCCTCGTCGTACCATAGCGTCAAGAACACTGGTACTCCCTAGTCCCAGGCTTTGCCTTTGAGTCTATGCTCGACCCTACCCAGGCCAAGTGTAACATCAACTTTCTAGAGAACTATTTTATCAGTTATCCTCTGAACTCATTATTCCCAGAGTTTCAACTTATGTGCACTCAAGGCTGGTCTTATGGTTTTGAGAACACTGGTATCAAGATCAGTTTGTCAACCCTCTCTCAATACAAGTTTGATGAGATGATGCAAGGGGACCTCATAAGTATCATCCCAGATAAATAGCTCAGATCAAATGCATGCTTGGAATATATGGAAACTGAGGGAGGATCTATATAACTGGATATGGGCAATGATTCTTGTCAAGCAGAAATCACATAGTGTGCTCTTTTACCTCAATGTGGTTAAAATGTCTAAGCCACAAAATATCTTGAATTTAATGAAGGAATATGGCTATAATTCCATTGCTAACTGGCTTTTAACATCAGCATTGGCTATTGTGGAGGGAGTTATATCAAACAAGTCATGCAGACTAGTTGTCCAGATAGCTGTACTAATCCTGAGAGACAAGACCCTCCTGAATGTGTTTTTGTTTCTGTTTCTAGAAATCATGCATCAGAAAACCAGCATTTATCAGCTGGACAGACATCCTAGGGCTGATGAATGTCCCTAGTAAGATTCTCAACTTTCTAGTTCTAGACAGTGCTGCTAAAATCTATCCCAGTCTGTCCCAATCTGTCAGTCTGTTAAGATTTAGGGTTATCTGTCAATCTTCACAGGTGGGTGGAAGAACCTCAGTGCATCTGTCAGAGTCAAGGGGTGGCTGTGAAGATATAGAGGTAGGTGTGGGTGTCTAGGGATATTTGTCAGATCTGAACAGTGCTATACAAGCTCTCTGATATTCTAGAAACTTAGATTTCAATTGATAATATCAGAACTTTCAAAATATAATGTATTATTAAAAAGATTCATAGTTGTTTTTGTAACTAGGTGCTGATTTGACTGAGGTTCTTTTACTAAAAACTGAAATAATATAACCCTTTGAAATCCCAAATCCTTGATTGTCTGCATTAAGCCTACATAAGGATTTGGGATTTCAGAAGGTTATATTATTTCAGTTATTATTAAAATGAATCTTAGTCTAACCACCACCTAGTTACAAAACACCTATAAATAAGAAAAGACCAGTCCAAAAATTGGCTGCAGATAAAAAAGGATGATATCAGACTGGTTTTTCATCCAGTCCAGTCCATTCTGAATAAGGACAATTCTGATACTCCAAGATGTGAAGAACCATCATATCTCCCCTTAGACCATTTGCTGTCAGTTGCAACAGCTGGTATGAAGTCTATGATGAAGCAAAAACATCCTCCAATTGCCCAGTGGTATAGAAGGACAATCTATAGGGACTTTTTCCAAGTCCAATTCCTACCATCTATCCCAGTATGATAAACTTTGGTCTCATCTTCATACCAGCAGTTCCAACTAATAGTGAATAGTTTGAGGGGGAGATACAATGGTATTTCACATCTTGGAGTGTTTTGGTATTCTGGACCACATTTTGCACCCTTCCAGATCCAATAAAACATATGACATGACATATGTTAGTTAAAGAAATGATGGAAGAATGACCACCAGAAGCTTTGGCTAGGTTGAAAATATGGTTGAACCTAGCTGGGTTGAGACCAGTAGAATAAGCAATTAAATGGATTGAGTAACCCAATTTCAAAACAAAGGGGATATTGTGGGTTTACTCAACAGAAAGCAATGTCATGATGGCCATTGTGGGAAAGTAAAATTTTGTTTTTGTTTGTTTTATCATGAGAGACCTATGAAAAATTATGTGGCTAAATAATTATGTAATGTCACCTTGCAACATATAGTCCCATATTGTAGAGTTGTCAGCAACAAAACTGATGCAATGAGTACTCTTCACTAAGTCTGAAATATCTGTTGATTTGGAAAGAATTACTTAAGCAAGCTATATACTATCTTAAAGCCTTTGATCAAGGCTTTCTATTGTTATCTAGATTAGGAGGTCTAGCATCAATATTTCATCAGATATTTACTCCACAATTAAAATGATGCAAACATTACATCAGTTTTATTGCTCATTATATGTGAGTAGTAATAAAACAAAGTGGCATGATCATCTGGGGTAGGTACAAATATAGACTCAAAGTCAGCCAGAGAGACACAAGACTGAGGCAGAAGTTCCAAGGATTATATGCCTCAATAATTTCAATGATGTTTGACAGGAAGTTCTCAAGGTGGAGTTGAGAGATATCATGGATCAAGATGTTAGATTGAATAGGTCTAACTTAGAGTACAATGAGAGGAGAAGCAACTATATGTACATGTTACATGAAGTGTTGCAAATGGGGACTCCATCTCTAGATGTTATCAAGGTGATACTCATGAAGAGACTGATGTCTGACAATGACTGTGATAGAGGAAGACAGAGGATCACAAGGGGTGGACTTTAAGAGACCTGAGGGTAAATCAAGCAATGCTTGTATTGCATAGACTAAGATTGGAATACAAGTACAGAGGAGATGAGTATTTATAGATCAACAATGACACACATGGACCATAGATATGAAAGAGGAAGAACAAAAGGTTTAGACTATTCTGGAAGTTGGGGGACACTAGCTGTTGTGGGAGAAACAGTGGAGGAGTGATAAGTCCAGTGAACAATAGAAGGTTAATGGAAACAAGTACAAAGTATCCTAAATGGACCAGTAAGGATGATACAGCCAACTCCAATATAATGAGTGACAAAGTTGCCTCTCCAAGTGAACAGTTGGTGATAAGTAGCAAGAAGTATAACATGATGACCAAGAAAAGAGAAAATTGTAACATTACCCCTGTTATACAATTGAACCCCTGGTTCAATCCTCATGGTTTGCAATTCATCCCCCAGATGAATGTGACATAGATCAGATGGTAGGACTAGACAGTCCTCCATAGATCACATGGGTCTATGATGGTGATAGTAGTTCAAATGGACAGTTGTCAATGATATGTCCAGGCTGATGGCAAAGTCCACAGTTATGGTGGGGGCAGAGACATTTGCGATGTCCCCAGTTGGAACAGAAGTCACACTGGTAAGTGAGGCATAAGCAAGCGTGGTGGCCTGGGGCATGTTTGTGGTATATAGGACAAATGTACTTCACACAATCCTCCTGATAGTGACCGTGGAAGTGACACTAAAAGCATTCAGTGAGAGGAGAGGCTGGCATGATAGTGATTGCCCAAGGTATGGTGCAGGTGGGTGATGAGAGCATGCGAGTTCTGTTAGTGAGAGAGATATACTGGGGTTGATGATGTGGGATAGGGATAGTTGAGCCATTGGATTCATCTGAGTAAGCGTAGGTGCCAGTGTTGGAGGCTATGACTATAGGGGTGGGAGATTGCAGGGGAGAGGAGAGGCAGCTGGCTAGAGGGGCTGGTATTGGACAAGGGGGTATAGGAGAATGATTGTGAAAAGGGTGAAGTTAGTCTTGTGATTGTAAATAAGTATTGCATTGATCCTGTGGTAAGACAAGAAAGATATGTCCAAAGATAGGGTAAATAAGATTGGGCTCTAAGTCCTCAATGTAGGTACTGTAACCATGATTGAACATAATGGTCAGAATCCTTTTTGGGAGGAGGGATAAAGTATGATGCAGCAGAAGGTCTGGTCTTTCAGCAGATAGGCAGAGATGTTGGGCATGAGTGAGTAGTGATATGTTTTAGTGAGCTCTTGGGAAATGAGGTCATCATGGAAGATAGGATTTCTCAAAATAGCCATGATGAGAGCTGGGTTGTTCAAGACTGCTGTGAATACCAAGTGGGCTCCAGGCTCTTGCAAAAGCAATGGATACACTTGCTGCCTACACAAGGATGAAGAGTATTCCTGAGAGGTCAACAAGAGCAAGAAGACAGTAGATGATGTTTGTGATGACATATTGGATGAGGAACATATGCTGGTTCTGTAACTTTCCTGTCAGGAGATACTCATGAAGAGACCCTCAACTGAGGAGAGAAGCTACAGAGTCTGAGATGGTGCTTGCACTTATAAGCAGACAAGATGCAGGTGGAGCGTTGGAGGTTTTGTTCAGGTTCCCATGTATTCTCTGATGAGGGGTATCCTTTCCATGTGGTCAGGTACCATTGGCTATGCTGAGGCCCCTTGTGGGTGATGATTTCATTGACTTCCCATTCTTCTTCATCTTCAATAATGTCAGGTGGTGGGAGAGAGAAGGTGGGTCCATACGACTCAGTGGAGCAAAAGGGGGATAGAAGTGTGGTGTGAAAGACATTGTGAATTTTTCATGTGGGTGGAAGGCAGAGTTGGTATGTCAGCGGCAATAAGACTTGGGTAATCTCAAAAGGGCCATGACATTTTGGGGTGAGCTTTTTGGATGGATACTTTAGACAGAGATGAGTGGCTTTCAACCACACCTTATCTCTGGGTTTCCATGGGAAAAACCAGTAAGAGGTTTGGGTTGTCATTGTTTTTTGTGTGGACTCATGGGCAGCTAAGGCTTCTTTTCATGCTTCATTCAAGGTGGATAAGTGATTTTCTAGGGCAGGGAGGAAGGTTTTTCCTAGCAGGGGATTGGATCATGGTTTGTAGCGATAGAGTAGGGTGAAGGGTGACTTCTTGGTGGAACTGTGTGGTGCAGAGTTATGATGGAATTCAGCCAAAGTTAGTCGTTCAGCCCAAGAGGAGGGATTGTTGGCACAGAATATTTGTAGGTAGGTTTCTAATTCTTGGTTCATGCATTTGGTTTGGCTGTCTGTCTGGGGGTGGTAGGCTGTGGACAAGCAGGCATCATATTTCAGGAGATGAGCCAGCTCTCTGGCAAAAGCTGAAGCAAATTGGGGGCCTTAATGAGATATTATCATATTATGGAGGCTGAAGCATTTGAAGACATGTTCAAAGAAGATCTGGGCAATTCCTGTAGCATCAATGGTTTTTGAGCATGCTATGAGAATTACCCCCTTCATAAAGTGGTCAACCCAGATCACTATGAAATCATGGCTAGCAGAGAGGAGTAAATCAGTGATGAGGTTGATAGTAATTTGTTTGAAGGGGATAGGAGTGACAGCAGGGATGGGGATAAGTGGGGGCTGAGTGGGGTGAGTGTTGACCTTGTGTTGCTGGCAAATGGCACATCCATTGACAAAGTGTTTAATGAAGGTTGATAGACCCAGCCACCAGAAGTCACACTCAAGAATGGCCTTGATGTGGAAAATGCCCATATAACCCAAGTGGAATGAGAAATAGATGGAGTGAAGGAGTGAGGATCAAGCAGTGGATGGAATGTAGAGGCACTGTTTGAAATACAGGTGTCCATTGTTGAAGGACCAGTCAACTAGAGAGGTGCAGGTGAAAACTGGAGAGCCCTCATTGACCGCTGCCAGTGCTTTGAGGACAAAGGGGTCAAATGAGGAGGAGTTCTGAATATGACATGCTAGGGTGAGGTCAAGGGCATTGATGACAACAGGGTCAGGGGCTATAGACACTTTTGAGTTGTCATCAGAGGTGTTGATGTCATCTTTCCAGGAGAGAGCATCAGCCAGGCCCATTTTTGTTTCTGGGGTAACCACCCAAGTGATGTTGAAGTCTTGGAGGAATAGCAACCAATGAGCTTGTCAGCAAGAGAGTTTCCTTGGATCTCTGACATATGAGAGGTTCTTGTGATTGGTGAGGATAGAGACTGAGTGGGGGGTTCCTTGAAGATAGTGCTTCCATTCATTGAGGGTGAGGATGACAGCAAGAAGCTCTTGATTGTAAATGTCGTAGTTATGTTCTATGGAGGAAAAAGTTTTTGAGAAATAGGCACAGAGTTTCTTATCACCATTGCAGTCCTTCTGCATAAGGACTGCTCCTGCAGCTAGAAGGGAGGCATTGGTCATGATGAAAAAAGAGTGGGAGACATCAGGTATATGGAGGACAGGTGTGGTACAGAATATTTTTCATAGGGAGTTGAAGACACATTGTTGTAGGGGGGACCAGACCCAGGGTTGATCTTTTCAGGTTAGGGAGGTAAGCAAGGTAATGATGTTGGAGTAGTTGGAAATGAACTTTCAGTAGAAATTTGCAAATCCTAAGAATAAGCAGGTTCCTTTGACACATGTGGGGAGTTTCCAGTTAGCAATGATGGAGAGTTTTTTTTGATCTATATGGGCAATCCCTTGACCTATGATCATGCCAAGGTATTCCATGGTGGGAGTATTGAAGGAACATTTTGTTACACTTTGCCGTGGGCTAGGCGTGATCTCAAAGGAGTCAAGCGGACTAGGAGTTGGAAGCTTGGACAACATGGAGAACCTCTAGCCGTGGTGCTACTAGAGGGCTGCCCTTGCTGTGGAAGCAAAGGGTGGTCAAGGACTGAGGCGAGGGAATCAAGCGAAGTCTGCAGGAACTCGTTAGATTGAGAAGATCAAGCTTAGGGTTACAGAGCGAGTGCTATGGTTTAAATAGGCGAGCCATGGTAACGAAATGGAACTTGGTGGAATGTTAAGAAACAGGGATGAGTAAGGCATAGAACTGAGTAGAACACTGAGGAACAAAGGTGAGTCAGCGTTCACGAGGCGTAGAGGTCAAAGGAACATCTAAGAACATATGAGTAATACAGTGGTAAAATGTATCGTCGGGTGGGGCTCGAACGGCAAGACGACAATGTACAAGGCAAAAGGGTAAGCATAAGGTCAAGGAAAGCGCAGTATAGAGGAAAAGCATGATAAAACATAACACATTTGGTGATCTTCAGGGATAGTCCATGTTCATGAAGGCATTGGAAAGACTTGGTGAGTTTGTTCATGGTGGAGGGTGAGGGAGCTGTTGGTATGAATGCCTAGGTCATCCATATAAATTTTAAGCCATCCTTCAGCTATCATGTCTGCAAAGATATGGTTCATGAATGATTGGAAGATTGCTGGGGCATTGCAAAATCCACAGAACATGGCTGTTGGTTCAAAAAGCCTGAGGGGTGTGATGAATGTGGCTTTCCACTGATCCACTTTTTAAATCTGTATGTTGTTATATTCCCATCATACATTGAATTTGGTGAAGAAGGTGGTGTCCTTTATATCATTGATGAGTTCAGAGATGAGTGGGAGTGGGTCAGCATTTCTAATGGTATGGCTGTTTAGATAGCAGTAATCCTGAACTGGGCAAAGGGATTTGTCCTTCTTTCCTACAATGAAGAAAGGAGCAGCCTGTGGTGACTTTGAGGGTATGATACACCTGGTTTTGAGATGTTCTTTGACAAATGTGCTGCAAGCTTCCTTTTCTTTGGGGTTAAGAGGATAGACTTTGGCAATTTTAGGTACAAAGGTGTTTTTGAGTTCTATGGTATGGTCAAAGGATCAGTGTGGGGGTAGTTGATCAAAGGTTTTCTCTGAGAAGATGTCGGCATAGTCCAAGCAGAAATCTGGGATCTGTGCTCCCAGGGTTACTTGAGTTGTTACCTTATGGATCTGTTCTCCTTGAGCTCCGTTCAGGGGATGATACTTACAAAGAGACCAATCAACCCCTTGGATATAATGTTGGGAGAACAGTGCAGCAATTTCTTGATCAGGGTCAGGGTAGAGAGGGTTCTGAGGTTTGAGTGTTTAGTGGAATGTTGAGGGTAAAGTTTTTCCAGTTAATAGAGAGGTTCCATTTCTGGAGCCAGGGCATTTCAAGGATGATCTGTGGATGACTGAGTTGTACTTCCATAAGGTGTTCCTTGCTGGAGAGGGAGCTGAGGGTGATGTAAACTATGATAGCATGGTGAATAGATCCTTTTTGGTTCAGGGTTCTGTCGACATTATAAGTGATGATGGGTTGTGGGAGTTTCATGATGGTAAAGTTGTTGTTGGAAAGGAGTTGGGGGTCAATGAGGGCAGTGGTTTCGACAGTTTCATTCTGTCCTTGTAGTTGAATGGATAAATGCATGGTTTGATTCATTTTTGGTGCTACAAGTACATGATTGGATACAGGAGAGAACAATGTTGAAGTGGCTCTCCTTTTTAAAAATCCTTTCCTCATTGGATATTGGGAGTAGAAATTGAAGCAATTTCTTCAGCTGGTGGGTTCTTGTAGCATGCTTTAAGAATGGATAAAATCTTAGACTCTCCTTTTCTGGAGGTCTTGAGTGACTGGATATATTTGTCGACTGAGGAGTGGGGGGCCTCTGGTAATTCTTTGACAGTCTCTGTGGTTCTGATGTTCTGGGGGCAGGTGGAGGAGGGTGTCGAGTGAGAGGTGGGGTTCCTCTTGCAGTTGGCCAAGTTGTGGCCAGGGAGGCAGCATCAGAAGCATCAATCTTCTCTGATGCATTTGGCATGTTCAGTGGGAGTGAGTTTGGATAGGGTAACACTATCCACGTCCATGGCATTGGGGTCCCTGGATGGGGTTCTGAAAAAGGATGATGGTTGGGAATGTCCTCCTTGGAGCATGAGAATGCGCATCTTCTGGGTATGGAATGTCTTCACTGTGGTGATCCATTTGGTGATCATTGTGGGGATGGTGGTCATTGAGAGAATCATGGTAGATATCTTCTGGTCTAGGCCTAGACAAAACTGGTCGATGAGTGTGGCATTGTTGGTGATTTTGGCTTTAGCATAGAGGTTCTGGAAGTTAGTGATGTATGCTTGGAAGCTGTCATTGATGGTTCCATCTTGTTTTTGAAGAACTTCTGGATGAGCTTGGATAGCTCAGTATAGGCAGTAGCTTGGACATCGTATGGGTAACATGTCTCCTCAAAATTTGAGGTGAAGGTGTTGAAATCTTTCTGGTTCACAAGGATGTTGGTATCTGCCATCTTGTCATACCACATTTTGACAAAGGAAGCACCTCTCTCTTTGCTCATCTTGTTCAAGGTGGTCATGACTTTATCGCTGTCCTTGGTATACAGTGTGGCATTTAAAGCAAAGTATGCTTTCATGGCTTGGATCCATCAGGAAGTGTCAGCAGATTTTCCCTAAAAGTTGGAGGGTAGGGCTGCCTTTAGTTTCATCATAGTGATTCTCATGGGGGTAGGGTTTGAAGGTGTTTGGGGGGTCTGTAAGGATAGGGGTATGAAGGTCCTAGTATGCATAGGAGTGGTTGCTACAGTTAGTGGGTTAGCAGCTCTGGATGGTGTAGCTGGGTTATAGTAACAGTGGGATCTCGATGGTTGGATTTTGGAAATGTCTAAATCCTCAATATCATCTGGATTCAGACTGTAGGTTTCTTTTGGACTCATGGTGACTATGGGGTTGGTCCTTCACCTAAGTAGGGGGGACCAGGGAGAATCTTGGTCTTTTGTTATGCAAAGTGTTGCAAATGGGGACTCCATCTGTAGATGTTATCAAGGTGATACTCACAAAGAGACTGATGTCTGATGATGACTGTGATAGAGGAAGACAGAGGATCATGAGGGGTGGACTTTAAAAGACCTGAGGGTGAATCAAGCAATGCTTGTATTGCATAGACTAAGATTGGAATACAAGTACAGAGGAGATGAGTATTTATAGACCAATAACGATGCATACAGACCATAGATATGAAAGAGGAAGAACAAAAGGTTTAGACTATTCTGGAAGTTGGGGGACACTAGCTGTTGTGGGAGAAACAGCAGAGGAGTGATAAGTCCAGTGAACAATAGAAGGTTAAGGGAAATGAGTACAAGGTATCCTAGATGGACCAGTGTGGATGATACAGCCAACTCTAGTATAACAAGTGACAATGTTGCCTCTCCAAGTGAACAGTTGGCAATAAGTAGCAAGAAGTATAACATGATGACCAAGAAAAGAGAAAATTGTAACAGTACATAAGCACAAGAAAGGAGGAATGTGTAACTGTGTGAGTACTAATAAAACAAAGTGGCATGATAGAACATCATCAAATACATATGATGGAAGGAGAAGGTATGCCACTGTGAGAAGTCCACCAAGTGGGGCTCAAACAGAAAGAATAGGTGGCTAGGACAGAAGTAAGAACTAGTATAGGAAAAGGATAGAAAATGTATGTGCAAGCATATCTCATGAGAAATACATTTTCAGAAGAGTTTATCTAGTGAGGCTTGAATAGCAAGACTACAGGCAAGACTGGGGAGAAAAAGAGTAGACAAAAGATATACATGTTTTGTGACTGGCCTGATGCCAGCTTGTGTTACAATACTACATCTTGGTTTGCTTGCAAGCATGTCTCTTCTCCTTCAACTTTAAACCAAGTACCATCATATAGTTTGCGACCATCAGCTTTCATGATTCGAGTTTTGGTTTGTTTCCCTTCCACAAGCCTGAGGGCAGCATTGACCTTATCTGCTTGAGTTTGCAAACCAGAGTACATCCTGATTGCATCCATTAGTAACTCTGATGATGGGCCTCGTTGGTTGTTTTGAAATAACTGCCTGGTTTCCATACATGCAGTGATTGCTATAGGAGAATGGTCCATGTCCATTGCACACCAGTATAAGTCCCACAGGGGTCGCATTAACCCAGGCATAGATACAAATTCTGGCCTTGATAAGTGGGGATTGATGATGTAAAAGCGTACTGAATCATATGTGTAACGAATTGATTGTGCTGCAAATTGTCTGGTTGACTATGTTAGTTTATGCTAGCTTATATGATCACTTACAAGATCGTTTTTTACGATACTCATTTCCCATAGTTTCATTCTCAGTATGTGTTGCAGATGTTTCAGCAATAGCAGACAAATTTGTGACATTCACTATGATTGTATGTATATGGTAAGCATTGCATGTCATGTTTGCTATTCTTTCTTACCATTGCTCTCAATAGGACTGATGCTGTCATCAATGATGATCTCAGCATTATCAGAATCTCTGTGTAAGTCTTCTGCACATATGTTGTTTAGCAAGCACAGCATGCCAGATGTGTATGTATGTTCACAACACTCACTGCTTGTGGATGCCCTTGCTTTGACTGTGGGCTTAGTGGAAGACAATGCATGCCATTGTATCTCTGGTGTTGCAGTGATTGTATTCTCCCATTCTGGCATTGAATGCTGATAATTGCTTGGCTGACTTATAGGTTCCACCATGATGCTCTGACTACTGATCTCATTGGCAAAAACTTGTCCAAACACATCCAGCTCTGTTGTTCCAATATTGGAGGCAGGCATATCAACTGCCATGGAAAGATTGGTGTTGTCTGATATGCTTTCTAATGAGGTCATGTTGGGAGCTAGACATGAGTTGACATAATCTAGCGATGTTTTCTGCCATGTTGCCAACATACCATTCTGTTTGTGCTCTGCTGAGATACTGGTCAAGCTAAGTTGGTCAAAGCTGCTGTTCATCATCATCTCGGTTGGATCCTCTGGTAGAAATTCATTCCAATACATGTCACATTCTTCTTGTGTTGCAACCATATAGTCTTGCAAGTTGGGATATTGGCTCAGCTTCAGCATCAGCCAGACAGGCATCTTCTTGATTCCCAATGGTCGCATGACTTGATGAATGGATTGTTGACGTATAGCCTATGTTTGATATATAATGATTAGCATAATGATTGATTGAATCAAACATATAGTACTTACTTTCAAGAAATTATCAAAGATCTCTTTGAACTCTGGAGAGATCTTGTCCTTTCCTATCAAACCCAAGTTGTCTATCATGATTCCATCAACCAATGTGTTGATTGCCATCAAATGTTGAGACAGCATGTCTTTGGCAGCCTATATATATGATGATATATTGCTTGTATAAATAACTTAATATGGAATGAGTTATTAT
Source organism: Retiboletus fuscus (assembly GCA_038093795.1). Taxonomy (NCBI): domain Eukaryota; kingdom Fungi; phylum Basidiomycota; class Agaricomycetes; order Boletales; family Boletaceae; genus Retiboletus; species Retiboletus fuscus. The sequence continues at coordinate 35,785 of JBBPSV010000026.1, forward strand.
GTGTTGCTAACCTTGACTTTGGTCACATCAAGTATTGGACTCTTAACATATCAAAGATCATCATAAATATCAGAATCTATCACTGTGAGATGGGAAATAACTAACCTGTTTGGATGGGGATGTCATGGCGTATTCTAGCGCTAGTTTAAGTGCAGGCAGAGATGTTTGTACTTGTTTGGTTTGATCCAAATAGGGAAGGTAGTGGTTCAAGTTCAAGAGATGATTGATGAAATATACCCACACTTTTCTGTTTAAATATAACATACTGCTTACATAAGCATTTTCCCATGCTTAAAATCCTGTAGCATAAACCATTGCTAGTTTGTGCTCTTACATGCATATTACTCCAAACTATGATTATGATCAATTTTCCAGAATGTAATTGCAACTGGTCCTGACCCATACAGAATACATATATTTTACAGTCTCATTTTTTTTGATTGCAACTGATCATAGACTATTAGTGACACAAGAACAGCTTGACAGGTAATGGGCATACAATCTAGTATTGCCATAGCTTGGCTCATTGGAAGCCAGCTATAGCTTGTCAACTTTATGCATAACTTGACTCAAAATGCTGAGTTGAGCTCTAGAAAGGCTATATGTAATTCCAGTATTTGTTGGTCTAGCTCTGGCTTAGTATTTAGCTCATTTACAGCTCAAGCTACATAGCTTATATCAACCGAAGCTACTCAGATCAAGGCCAATGCTGTTATGTGAAGTGTTACAACTGGAGTTTCCTCCTAAGATCATTGTCAAGGCAATACTCATGAAGAGACCGACGTCTGATGTTTGACTCAGAGGGAGGAGAGTGGAGGGTTTCAAGGGTGACTCAGAGTTGAATCAAGTAATGCTTATATTGCAAAGACCAAGATTGGAATCCAAGTACAAGAGATACAAGTATTTATAGACTGGGGTGATGTGCATGGACCAAGGAGAGAGCAATAGGGAATAGAATGGAGAGACTATTCTGGAATGTAGGGGACACTGGCCATTGTGAGAGAAACAGCAGAGGAGTGATAAGTCCAATGAGAATTAGAAGACTATGATAGAAGAGAATAGAAGATTCAGGAAGTGCCTGTAATAAGAATACAACCCATGCCAGTGTAGCGGGTGACAATGTTATCCCTCCAAGAATAGAGTTGATGGTAAACAGTGAATAGTAGTACATGAGATTGAAGAAAAGAGAAAATCATAACAAATGCTATGAAATAACAGCACAATATTAAAATTATGGATTCTATGTTGTAATACAAAGCAACAATATCACATTGTAAATATGAATATACAACCAACTGCTCAGTCACCACTGGGTCACTCTAGGATTCCACCTTGCTGTGCTCAATTCTTCATTCAAGGTTTCAACATTTACCATACTCCTCTACCATGATTTTGGACCATATATCCAACTTTACATGCAATGACTTCAAGTGTGCATATTGCAAAGTAGCATTCACTATTTTGACTGTGGCTGACCACTGATATTTGAGCTCCCTCATATTCCTGCACCTGGATATGCCAGATTTCCAGCAGCACAACATGGCATTATTGAGTCCTCCTTACTTGTTTGTACAGACATTGGATGCTAAGACATGGTCTTTCCCAGGATACAACCATCTGTGCACCATGCTAGAGGCCCTCCAGTCTATAAGTATGTTTTTCAAATTCCATTGTAGATATTGACCATTCCAACAAATCCTACCATTGCTATCTCTGTATTCTCATCAATTTCATCAACTATGATCTTAACTATTATGCTCCTTTGTGTCTTGTCACCTGTGTGATTGTGTTTGCTTAAGTTACTATTTCTTTGGAGTTTGATGTAATCATACTGTATCCACAATAGTTAATGACCTTTTACTTAGTAGTGGTGTTCAAGTAGGCCATTATTTGTGTATTATTGCATTATTGTCAGACTATTATCAAGCTCTGAGTGATCCATGAACTTTGACATGAGTTGAATCTCTGCAGTGCTGAGACTTCACTGAGACTCAGACCAGTCTTTCCTGATTATGTGAGAGTGGTTTGCAAAAATTACTAAGTCCAGATGCTGCTCTTGAAGGCTCGAGAAAAAGATACAAATGGTTCCAATGTGGGGAACTACAAATACAGATTCAGGATTGATTGATATTGTGATAAGTCTGCCCTCCTCTGAGTCCCTCACCCCATGCCTTATACATCCGAAAAAAAAACCTTACTACATGCAATTGACCAGTTAGATCTGAAAGTTGCAGAATGACAACTGAAGAACTTACAGGAATGGGATGGTGAGGATGAATCCAACTCTGACAACTCATTCTCATCTGACAACTTGGAATACATCATTGTCACCCCCCTTCTTCCTCTGTCAACACAGATTCCAATGTGGAGTCAACCAATTTGGTTGATTCAACGGAGGCATGCGCAATGTATTATTGCACTCTGCAGGGTGAGATATGGGTGTTCCATGACAAGGTGACCAGAATGCATGCCCTGAATTGTGTGGCTGAGCCAATGCTATGTGCATCACAGTTACATCTTCTTGACCATTTTACAGACTTCCACCCACATCTGTTTTGCAAGAAAGTCCATGTCGATCCAGAGATTTTCAACTGTATTTTGGACAAAATTAGTGGCAATCCAATCTTCAATTCAGGCTCTACCAACTTACAACTGCCAGTGGCAATAATCCAACTTGTGATCTTCCTGAATCATGCTGGTCACTATGGAAACACAATAACACCTGAGGATGTGGCCCAATGGATTGGAGTGAGCATAGGGTCAGTAGTGAATTGCACAACCTGGGTGATGATTGCCCTCCTCACCAAGCATAATGATTTTATTGTGATCCTGGAGGCTGAGTCAGAGGTGATGGAGTCAGCACAGGCATTCATGGAGGCCAAAACATGTGCAGCATGGAAAAAAAAGATTTTTGCAATGGATGGAACAACCATCAACTTATTTGAGAAGCCAGCATTTTATGGCAACATGTTCACTGACAGAAAAGGAAGCTATTCAGTCAATTGTCAGGTAGGTTTGACACAGTGCACCTTTGTCACTGACACTGACACAATCATAGGTTGTTGTCATGGCGCACAACTTGCATATTGTTGATTATAGTTTGGGTCACCCTGGGAGTGTCCATGATGCATATGTGTTTCAAGGCACACAGATTGCATGGTATGCAGACAATGTAATCCCTGAAGGTCATTGGATCTGGGCAGACAGTGCTTACCCCATGAAGACTTGGTGTGTTGTACCTTTTAAGGCCATGTGAAATACTCCATTGTCAAGGCCACAGAAGATCTATAACCATCATCTCTTGAAGGTATGTACTTGAAATCATGGTTGGTAATCACAGTGAGATCTTGACTGTGATCATTTAGGTTCATGTTCATGTTGAACATGCATTTGCAGCCCTGAAAGGTCAGTTTCAATCTCTGTGAGAGGAATCTGTATCCAAATGGTGCAGAAGATGAAATATGTGACATATTGGGTCCAATGTTGTCTCATTCTGCACAACATGATCATTCACTTTGAGAGTATGCTTGGATGGCCATTGTCAATACCCTGGGCACGATGAGAAACTTGCAATCTTGTTCAGGAACATGAGAAAGTGGTGGTGCATATGCCTGTCAGCTCAACAGGACAGCTCTTTCATGCAGGGTTGATGAATAGCCTTTTCAAGGCACTTGATGAGCCATACATCATGAACAAGGGAGAGGCATAGAGATGGATTGTAAAAAAACCTGTATTACATGAGCAAAATCAAAACACACCAGTACAATACACATTACAGCCCTTCCAGTGGTGAAAAAAAAAAATAGAACTTCAGATTGTGCCAATGCAATGATGTGTTGACACTTGTGGGGAAAGAGGAAAAGCAATTGGAAAGAGAAAACAAACAATATAAGAGGGAGCATCCAGAGAATACATATGAATAAGTTATAAGCTGGCAGGTGAGTGTGCAGCAGGATAGATGAACATGGTGAGAAGGAAAGGGGGGCCAAGGATGCACCAGCAGCAGAACCCAAGTGAGAAGTGTCAAGGTAATGGGTGGATGGATATGAAAGCAAGGGGTCTTGGTATGAAGGGCCAGCAGCAGATGGATCCCCAAGGTGAAATGAAGGGCCTTGGTGCAGAGGTGCGACAAATTGACTTCCAGATGTATCCATTTGCTGTATTTGATGTGCATATTTCATCTCCTTGTTCAACAAGTCAATGTGACAGACAATGGAATGCTTCTCAGACTCCTTCAACTTGAGATCCAGTATCTTGAGGTCGTGCTCACGCTTGAATTTGGCTTCAGCACTTGTCCACTTGTTGTTGAGCTCCTCCTTTTGGAGATCAAGCTCTCATTTCCATAGTGTGTAATTGTACCACAATGCAGCATATGAAGACCCACCCCCCCTCTAAGGCCTCACTTGCCCTATCCAAATCCTTGAGCTTAGCAGCAAAGGAATTCTTGGAACTGGGAGGAGTCATTTGCTTAGTGGAGGACAAAACACTATCTAACAAGCTCCACCTAGTTGACACTGATCCTGCAGAACTTGGTGGGCATAAATACAGGCTGTGCCAAGTGAATGCACTATGTCCCTCTCATAAGGGTGTCTTACCCTTTGGTAAAGATGGAGTGCTGGAAGGGTTGAGTGCCCATTACTTTTGTTGGTGCATTCATCAGTCTGAAAGCAGATGATAAAATTAAACATGCATACCTTGGGAGCAGGAGGAGCAGTGTAAAACAGTGGAGTGCTTTGGGTGGTGGAAACACTCCTAGGTAAAGAAGGGTATGAAAGGTTTGTCCCTAAAGGGGTTCTATGGTGAAGGAAGGTAAGTAGGAGTACTTTGAAGCGGTCCTAACCAGCTAATGATGAGTCCAAAGGTAATCCAGACTGAGAATGATAATTCCAGACTTCCAGAATAAGTGGAATGGACTTGTAAATGTGCAGAATGGACATGATGGTGATGAACAGTGGATGGAACAGTGATAGACGATATGGATGGTGATGATAGACAATGGTGAGAGATCCATGGGAGGAAAACTGGATTGGGTAATCCTAGATACATGATTTAAGTAGTCTGGAGCAGTCCAGAGTATGACTAAACAATGTATGAAACAAACAGGAATAAGTCCTAAAAAGGGGAATGCGATCCTGGAAGGGATCTGGAAGTGACTGAGAAGGTTATCAAGCGATGGGTAAGATTCTAAAGGATGTCAAGAATAGACCTGAAGTGACAGAAAGAAGTCCGGAGCTTCATATCAAAATTTCTGGACCAAATGTTGGACTGAAAACATTGGACTGAAAACCAGGACTCCAGACTGGATTTGGTGGACTCAGACTGTGATAGGACTGTGTGGGATGGATGGATAAAGGGGGTTACAAGCCTACAGAGGTTTCAACCTTTACAGTGGGTTGGTCAAATGCTAGCTTGACATCCATGTTGGTATCCTCATTGTAAAAAATAGTGTTATCAGTGAGCCACATGCTGAGAGAACTTTCCTCATTGTCCTCCACCTTGCCTTGGTCATACTGGGCATCAACCTCCTCTTCTTCAGATATGGCAGTGAAAATACTGGCATTGGGTGCAATAATGTTGAGAAGACTCTGGGCATGATTGATGTTTGGATCAGAAGATATGACCTTGCTATCAAAGGATGGGATTCCCTTCCAGATAGCATCAAGCTCCTCATAGTAGGGGAATGTATGGAGGACATCCTCTAGATAAACCATTAAGTGAGTAGGTTAGAAAGGGTGGGAGAAGCTTACCAAGAAGGTTTTGTGCTGGGCTATTCATGCCATCATCATCATGCTGAGGTATAATACCACTACCAGTACTTCTGAACTGTGAACACTGCTCACAATATTTGGATTTGAGCCTGAATTCATACAAACATGAGCATCAGTTTCGAAGTGAAATTATAAAATGCTTATGCTGCCAAACAGTTGGTGAGGGAGGTTCCATATCCTGTAGGGTCAGATGTATATGAGGTGGCATGGTCAGGGTCATTTTCGAATATATGTCTTATGATTACAGCTGCAACATCCTTCTTATTCTTACTGGATGGCTTGTCTTCTGGTGACAGCCTGTTGCTGGAAGTCGATGATAAGTGATCATGAAATAAGGTATGATGATCCACAGTGTGAGATGTGATCCAGGCAATGAGCTGGTCCATGTGCCTGCCTTCCCATGCTATGGCAATAATCAACTTCTTTGTAGACCCAGTAGCTGATGGTATGGGCTCTTGTCCAGACATAGTCATTTGCAGTATGGCTGGGGGTTGGCCACCCCTCACATGATGTTTCTTCTGACCCCTTGGTGATGTTGCCAGTGTGGCCTGAGGGATTGGGATGGGGACTTTCTTTGAGGAGGCAGGTCTATTTCCTCTGCCAGTCATAGCTAGAGGGCTGTTCATCAGGGCCTGAAGTCTTGCAGAGCATTGACAGGTGGGGCAAAGAGCAGGCATATTTTTCGAACTCAGATGGCTACTCCCAGCTGGCAGTCCCCTTCTAGATTCCAAGAATAGCAGAATAATAGCAGAAGTAATTGACACATAATAGGCTGCCTAAGCACCACTACTCTCTCCATGAGACTCCTAATCCAACAGATGTTTCTTACAACAACTTCAGAAATTTGATGTCCTGTCATCCTGTCTTATGAGTTATGTGCTCCATAGATATCACTTCTATGGTTTCCTCCACAAGTCATTGTAGCACTTTATCCATACCTATGACAAGCCACATTGACAACTGAACAATATTCAGTAATTTGTCACAAACTTCTCTTTTTATACAATTAGCTTCTGAGGATGACCCAGGTAAGGGTTTAGACCAGAACTAGAACCCTATCTCTTACTCTGCTGTTTTTTTGGGGGGGATCCATTTTTGTCCAGTTGGGATAACAATATTCTATGTAGGACATAACAATATTATGTAGCCATATCCTATATCCCAGCAAATGTCAGTAAGGGCATGATCCATCAGAGACCAGCCTAACAGCAGTTTGAGATGCATGGGGATGAATCAATGGATCCATGAAGAAGACTAGCAAGGAGGTCAACCTGATGATGTATCCAGGATAACATGCTTCCAAATTCCCAAGGAAATCACAAGAGGTAGGAATGGAGTTGCTATGTAGTAGGAAGAGAGCAGTCTATAGGTAAGTGATCTACATACAGGCAGAGGAGAAGAGATAGAACTATGAGAGATACAGGCCTACTCTCCTAGGCTTCCATGTAGACTGAGACCCTGAGTTTCCTCTGGACTATTGGAGAGGCAGTGTGGGAGAAGATATGGATAAGACTGATGGGATCCAGTCAGGTGATAAGGAGAATGCCAATCATGTTTTTATCTGCAGAGTCAGATTTGAAAGAGCTGACAACAATGATAATGTCCAAATTAAACTTGCTGGAGGAGGTGATGTTGTCATATCCCAATCAAGACATGCCATATCTGAACCCCTAACGCCCATCTCTGAACCCCTAATACCCACCTCCAACCCTTTGACCACAACTCCGATGCTGTACTCAGGAACTCCAGCAAGCTCTCACCCAGTCCTCACTCTCAGACCCTCAGAGTCATGCTGACACCACCATATGTCATCCATTGCCCAATATGACCTCTCTACTGATATTCCAATAACCCATTGTAGCATACCCATTTGGACTCCCATCCCTGCAACTCATCTTAATATCCACCCCCTTCCCTTGTAACAATCTCCAAAAGATATATCTTTGCTGCTCACCCTGTAGTTACCTCGATCATTACCTCTGAGCCCGTTATACTTAATCTTACTAATCTCCTGCAACTCCATATATAAACTCATCGCTACCAACTAGTGTAGTTAGTTATGATATTGACTAAAACACCCCCCGACCCTTGAACTATACCAAGTTCAAATCCCCTACCTACTTAGAACCATCCTACCCAACCTATCACTGTTTATAATCCATTCTGAACGCCCTTGAATCCAGTTCTTATCCCTATTGGTGACTCCAACTTGAACACCAAAGTTACCCAATGCCAATATCCCCAACCCTCCCCACGTCTGTGACCAACATTCATCAGATTGACATGCATCTATAGTCAACCACCTCTGACCAGCCATGGACATCCAAAATTGGAACACCTGGACTCCACAGTAAGGGTGCAATACATAAGTTGAAGCCAAGTCCCACCTAGCCCTCGTCATCTTGTCCCTTGAACTTCGACCCCAGACCCTTGGAGTTGATGTTGGACCCCCTTTGGGTTTGCTTGGACTAACTCAGACATGATGACCCCAACTTCCCTTTAGTCCTTCCAGTCTCCCCCCTAGCCTCTCTCTCTCTCCACTCTGTTGAGGTTTTGACAGATGTACAGGTTACCAGCTGGATCAATCAAGTAAAATTTTGTGCTTTGGAGGTCAAGATTATTGTGCTGGACATCTGCTATGAAGAGAGCATCATTTGGTAGAAGAGGGATGACAATAGGTTTTTCAATGGATAGTGTTTAAAAGTCTGACAATGCGGGGTTTGAACACACAGTCTCGACATGTCAAGCAGCTTGACTGCATTGCATTGCTCCACATCTTTGCTCTCTTCACTACTATCATCATCATCCACCACCATGTCCTCCAAACAGCAATTTGCCAGCCAGGTCGCCAACATCCAGGTCATGACCGACATGGGCACAATCGCATGAAGGGACGCACACCTCAAACTGAAGAATGCCATGGAACAGCTTGAAGCAGAGGCCAGGTCCTGGCCTGACGACAGGGAAGACTTAAAAGATGACATCAACTCGTGGTTGGGGAGGTTCAGGTCAGTGATGGTGCATGTCCAGTCTACTCTGGTTGCACACAGATGCTAAATGAGTTGGGAACAGTCTAGGACGCATGGGAGACCGCCAAGAAGGAAGGGGATGTGCTATACATTGATACCAACATGGATGACGAGATCATGGCCGAGGTCATCAAGGCTGAACACCAGTATGTGAAGTGGATGGAGTCGAGAAATGTACTGCTGCCCATTGAAGAATCCGGACCTCCATGGCGACACAAGAGTCTGTGATGGAGACCAACGATGTTGAGAAGAGCATGGTGCCTGAGGTGGAGAAGGAGATGACAGAGACCAATGAGGTCAAAGAGAGTGTGGCACCCAAGGTGGAGAAGGGGACAGTGTTGTCTGGCATCAGGTTGGTTATGGCATTGGTTGCATTATCTGCACACAAGGTACATGGCATGCCACTGGACTTCGATGATGGGCTAATGGCAATCTAGCGAGGGCAGACTGACAAAGATGTGGACAAGGACAATGGAGCGGCAGCTCCTAAGAAGAAGACCATGATGATGAAGGATGCAGGCCCAAAGACCACAATGGACTACCCGCCATGCAGGCTGTGCAACAAGGTCAGCATTGCAAGTCAGTGCTCAAGGGGAAAGGGGATAGCATGTACCCACTGTGGGCATCTCAAGGTCGGCTGCAGCAACTCGGATGGCCAGAATGCACCGAGGAGGGAGTTGACAATGGTGGTCATACTTGAGGTGACAAAAGGTACATCATCCCAGACTCTGCATGGATAGTCCGGTCTAACTTCTCATTAGCAGGGAGACCAGTCCAGCCCAAGGCTAAGGCCAGGTCTAGCAAGCAGGTCGCATCACCCATCAACATGGACACAGACGATGACATTGAGGAGGACATGCCTGTTAAGACGAAGGGAAAGGGGAAGGCAGCGACAAAGAAGGTGTCCAGGAAGATGGTGGTCCAGAAAAAGCAGGATGAGCTCGCTTGGCAGCTCAATGCTGCCAATGCCTGACTGTTCCAGATTCGGGCGAACCTCAAGGCATTGGAAGTGGAGCAGGATGGGGTGATGGTGGAAGTGGGTGAGATAGTCGCTGAGTTGGAGGAGTTGGACGTGTAGGGTAGTCTGTTGTTGTTGTTGTCTGGTCTGTCCGCATGTACAAGTAGTCTGTCCTATGTATCATCTGTCCAGTCTCGAAGTAAGGTGAATGAAAACATAGTATAAAACAAAAGTAAGTAAGAAAACAATAATGAAAGGGAACGATACATGGGATACCACCCAGCTTGGCTTCGTCGGTCTGCTTTTGTCATCTATACCTACCAGACTGCCCTCAGTCTTGTGATGGTCTTCAGTATGATGCTCTGTCTATCGAAAATAAAGTGCATGGTGTCTCGGGATGCGTGTGAAACAAAGCAGGTACATGGGTTAGATACATGGTGAGACACAAAAGGAAAGAAAATGGCATAATAGTTTGTTTTATTCGTGGTTTTGTTCTTTTTCTCTTTTTCAGCAATATATGGTATCAAGTGTCTGTGGTTCAGTTTTTAGTAATTATAAGTGTGTGTGTAGTATCACTGGTCGAATCCTGGAGTAAAACAGAGGTTATGACAGTTGGTGTGTTGTATGATAAGACTGGTCGAGGATTGATGAAAGCATATAAGACCAGTTTATAGTCCAGCGCAGTGTCAAATGAATGGAATGATGTGAAACAAGAATGGACTTGAAATAAACAAGTGAGTGTTGAAGGTAAGTGATACTCCCCCCCACAGGACTTAGCTGATGGCCTCCCAGCCATAGACCAGTAAGTGGACTAGGTCAAGTGGGATGGGAATGAAGGGATGGGCAAAATAAATCACGTCATGGGTGCGATGGACGAACAAATGGCGACTGCATTGAAAGAGGGATAAGTGTGGCTGAGGAATTGTAGTAAGAGGTAAAGTGGCTGGACTGTGCATGGTGTGACGAAAGACCAGAAAGTGAGGCCAAGGATGGTCAGACCAAGTAGTAGGGTAATGAAAATGATAAACGACATGACTGGGTAGAAAGTGATACCATTGGTCCAAGAGGCATCTGTCTGAGACGAAATGATAGTACAAGTATATGGCAGTGGTGGTGAATGAGTCCAACATAACATGGTCAGCGTGGGTGAAATGGTAACAGACAATGATGGTACAGAAGTATATGGCAGTAACAAAATGATGGACAATGACTGTAGTCCAGTAGAAAAACAAGATGGTGGTGATGACAACGATGGTTCGGCAGGAATGGATGAAGACCAGTGATGAAGTAACGATAAAGAGGATGGGGACAATGAAGGTAAAGAAGGATCTGGTAACAATAGACTGGTCAGTGAAAACAATGGTAATAAAACTGTGATCACGGGGTACTTGGGCATGATAGCCACTGGTGCGACAGGAATGGATGTGGATATGGCTGTGGGGGTTACAGATGGTCTTATGTCAGCAACAATGGATCCAGATGAAACAGACTGTGGTTCTGGGATCTCCCTTGGGAAGACCAAGTTTGATGACAATGACTCTATGGGAGTCCAGACAGTAGTCTGAGAGTGGTTTACAGAATGGTCAGCATTTGGAACGGTCAGGGACAGGATACTGTGGGCTGCATGCATCGGCTGAGCACATGAGGCCTATATTCTGTAAAAATGATTGGATCAGTTTCGGACTGTCACCATTGAACTTCAGTGCATTTGGTGTTCCTGGAAACAGAATCTGAAACAAGGGATTAGCCATATTGGATTGGTGGCAGTGCTGATCAGCAGTTTCAGATAAAGGGACAAATGTACGAAAACAGAAGGATATGCCAAGCAGATCAGTGTCAAGGCAGTGGTATACGAAAAAGGAAGGTCTAAAAATGGACTGGCCAGTTATGGGTAGAACAGAATGCAGGGAAGACAGAAACATCATGAAAAACTTCTAAAGTTCGGGATGAATGGGTACAGCAGTCTTGGAAGGCAGGACGTCAGAAAAAGATGTGACAAGCAGTGGTAGTAAGTCCAAAAATGGCTAAAACAGATGAGGGTCGAGTGAAAGTAAATCAAGGCTCAGTTGGATCGGAAAAAAGTCCCTTGGTGTTGTTACCTCAGGAGTGGATGAAGAAAAGGATCATGAAAATTTTCTGGGTCACCTCTAGAACCCCCTTGCAGTGGGCTCCAGTTGAAGAACAACAAACCCAGCTCCTATGAAGAAGTCCAGGTAGTATAAAAAGGTGAGGGGTACAATGGGTTCATCCCCAAAGAGGGTTCAAGGCAGAGGTGAAGTGCCAGAAGTGAATGGTCCAGGAGGGAGGATATTCTGGACATGTGTCCAGAGAAGAGAACAATAGTCTGGTAGTGAGAACAGTAGTCCAATGGTAGATATGATAGTCTGGACACGTGAGTCCGACAAGAGAGCAACATGGAAGATGGCAGCGATAATGACAGTGATGAGTACATGTGTGCATGTGTGCATGGAGAGGATCCTTTGATCCTCAGAAGTCAAAAGATCCAAAAAGATGTATTTGAAACCAAAGGTACAAGACTTTATAGTCTGGGCATTTCCTGACTATCAAGAACAAGGAGTATGAACTCTGTTACGCTTGGCCTGGGTAGGGTCAAATGTAGACTCAAGGGTAAGGTCTGGGACTAGGGAGTACCAGCATTCTCTGACACTATGGTATGACTAAGACCTTTGGGTGAGGTATCTGCTCACGAAGAGCATACTCAGCATCGAAGGATACAAGGAGTCCAATGAGGATGAGTCTTATCCTGGTCTTGGGAGATCAAGCATAGGAGTTATCTCAAAGGGTGAATTGAGTAGCTCTAGCTTAAGGAATACAAGCGTAGAAACTACGGTTTATATACATGAGCCATAGAGGGTGAGAGAACTTTATGGAATGAGCAGGAAAATGAGGAACAAAGGGAGATATGACTCGAGAAGCATAGGGACTTGGGATGAGTCAAAGTGAGTCATATCCACTGCGGATCTGTCAATCAACAATTATCATGAAACAGAGAAGTGGTTGGAATGACCCAAAGTAACAATGACAGCAGAGTCATTAGTTGGAAATGAAATGTATGATGCGGTCCGTGGGATAAAAACCTACATGCTGTGTGAGAGGGGTCTGGGTGAGGCCAGACGAGATGGATAGCGATCCATCAAGACTAAGGAAAAAAAGGAAAGAAATAAACAGGGCCAGGTCAAGTTATAACATTACCCCCCTCTTATGCTCCTCAATGCCAATTGAGGATGTCTAAAGATCAATGTAGCCCCCATTGGGGGAACCAGTAATGTTGGCATAGGCTGTGTTATCCCAAATGTCATCCATGAAGTCAAGCCCCAGCTCATCCTGGATGCGAGACGTGAGTGGACAAGGTCATGGGTGGTGTGACCATTGCAATGAGCAGGAAGAACTGGAGGAATGAGACAAGGATGAGGATGGGGTGGTGGGACGGAGACTACAACGGAGGGGGCACTGGTTCTGGATATGTCTGGGGGGTGCATGTACAGGCAAAAGGGACACTTGTACTTGGGGCAATCAATGCGCCAATGTCCAAGGTGGTGACAGTGAAAGTAGGATGCATTGTATATGGGATGGTTGATGGTAAGGCTGATCTCTCCTTCATTTATGAGATGCACCCTCTCGAGTCGGTCGATGAGGTTCACCTCGCTAGGTGATAGTGGGGATGATGACGCAGATGGCATCAGAGTGACAGGCTCAGCGGGTGAGGGAACTAAAATGGCTTCAATGGGGAGAGAGGGGCGAGTAGGGGGAGTAGGAAGACCGGCCTTGGTGAGGTCCTGGGAATAGCGTTCAATGTCAACAATGAAGTCCAGCATGTCTAGCTGGTGCATGGCCAATAGGAGGTAGGAGCAGATGTGGTGGGCTACAAGACAGAGTTGAGTGGAGAAAAACTCAGACTGGGCATTGGTGGAGGTGAATGAGGCAATAGGGTCACGACGCAAGACCTGTAAAAAGGCTAAGTATAAAGATTCGAGAGGGGAATCTACATCTAGGTGTGCTTGTATGATGGCTGCAAGGTGGGAATCACGGAGGTGGGTTTGGAGGAGGTATCCAGACTCGCATGACAGTGGGTCAGACTGAAGAGGGTAGGCGAAGTGGGGGACATTGATTGATAGGATGGTCTTGGGCTTCTCTTCCTCTTTGAGGACAGAGGGCCATGGAAGGGGAGTGGTGTTCCATCCTGGGGTGGCTGAGTTACTAGGGCAATCATTGGCGAGAACCATAGGTGGGTGGATCATGGGATTGGAGAGTTCTTGGGCAAGGGGAGAGGATTCATCGCCTCCCTCGAGTGAGGGAAGAGCAGAGTCGTCAAAAGAAGACATGGTGAGGGAAGACTTGGTGGATGGGGAGTAAGACATGCTACGAGGTGTTGAAGGTTGGTAGGACTCAGTTGGTGATTCTCACATAGAGACCAGCACGTAGAGTTCTAAGGAGGGAAGACCTTGGGGTGAAGCTTCTTATAGCTTCGAAGGACTGCTTGTGCATGTTTAAACTCCCGTTTGGGGAGCCAGGTGTCATCAGCAGCAGTGAAACCGTGCCAGTGGACGAGGAACTGTTGGTTGACAGCGGAGCCCCAGTGTCATATGATCTTTTCAATTTCGTACTGTTCTTCTCCATTGATAAGATTGGGTGGGGGTGATGGGAAGTTGGGGCCGTGTACAGAGTTCTCTTGTAGGGGGTCAGGAGTGATGCGT